>JAECUM010005140.1:0-29814 GCA_016617855.1 Megalonaias nervosa | reverse complement strand
AGTAACCTCTATTATCAGGGCGAGTTTCATACGAATCTAACCGTGGGCCAGGAATGTCACCTTTATTGCACCTTTTTTCTCAGTCAGCATGTAAAATGATGTTTTAAGTGGTAAATAATCCTGCTGTCATTATTCTTTTTCTGGTAAGTGGTACACGTGCTTACATTGTCCCTATTTTTGATACTGTACACAAAAATTGAGTACCAGTCTGTAGACTCGGAATCGCACGTGATTAAGATGGCAGATTTAACATGGCCAGATTTGAAAACAAAAAGTGACATTTTAAAAATTTGGTTGAGTATTTCATTGTTTCTTGCATTGACTCGAGAACATTGTACATTTTAAAAGATGTGTGAAAAGTGAGAAAAGCATGATCTGGCAAGAAGGAATAAAAAATGAACTTTTTACATTCTGGAAATAAATTATTGCAAGGAATGTTGACACAAGAGGTCACATGGTTTGTTTACAAGATGTCACAGCATTTCTGCTTCATGTCCCCTCCCCTACTTTCCAAGCAAGACCACCCACCAAGGGGCCATATCACCCAGCAATTCCTCACACATCATGATCATTTTTTTTTCTTCTCATTTATGTTGGTATCTTGGCACCAGACCTGGATCAAACTTTGTGGATGGCCTACAGTTTGGTTAAGGAATATCATCTCATTTTTGGGGTGAAAAGATCAATAAGAATTAAAGAAAACCCATAAAATAGCGAGTTCACAGTAACATCCTTTCTTTATTGTAGACATGAAAACATTAGTGCCCATTGGCACGTGCTGGTACAGTTTTAGTTTTGCTTCATTTACCTTGATTGTCAGTGGTACATGCTTGTGCTCTATGAGCATATTGTCAGTGGTGCATGCTTGTGCTGTTTGAGCATATTGTCAGTGGTACATGCTTGTGCTGTTTGAGCATATTGTCAGTGGTACATGCTTGTGCTGATTGAGCATATTGTCAGTGGTACATGCTTGTGCTGTTTTGAGCATATTGTCAGTGGTACATGCTTGTGCTATTTGAGCATATTGTCAGTGGTACATGCTTGTGCTGCTTGAGCATATTGTCAATGGTACATGCTTGTGCTGATTGAGCATATTGTCAGTGGTACATGCTTGTGCTGATTGAGCATATTGTCAGTGGTACATGCTTGTGCTGCTTGAGCATACATCCTTTACCTTAATGTCGAGTGGCACATGTTTGTGCCATTGAAGCTTGCTTCAGCTATCTTAATTCTCGGTGGCATGATGCTGGTTGTGGTGAGCATACTTAAGATACCTTACTGTGAGCTGGGTGTTATATATAGGGAGAAATCATGAACTACAACACTCACTGCTGGGCATGGGTTTATTGATGGACAGGGGCATTATGGAATAAATCTAAAAACAACACGAATTTTTGATATATAAGAGTAACAACAAATGAAACAAATACAATACACGACCCGCACGTGGGCATTTCATAATTTTAGTACAGTAAAATACAGACGTCTTACCATACTCAAAGTTTAGACAATGTCGTAATTCTTTCGAATTATGGATAGTGCCTACATTCACTCGCATGAAAGAAGAGTGCTCTTCATATGTAAGAATGGAATGACCTGAGGTGTTGTCTCTCTGAAGTCGAGAGGAGGAATGCAAAGTGCTTTGGTTATTCTGGCAGGGAATTGATGTTATTGCCCCTTCATGCACTTAAAGCACTGTGCTCAATCACTCACTCATTCGCTCCTTCCTAACAAACACACACATTGGTCAGTATCCGTGTATTTGACATCAAAAAAGATGGCAAACGTAAGCATTGGAACAGACCGTAAGTGAGCTAAATACAGCTTGCTAAAGTGTAATTTGGTGAAGGTTTCTATCCACCAACAACAAATTGGTATATGACACCAGACGGGTTGTGAGAACGATTTTCTATTACTATGCTGAGTATACCTTTCTAATCTACTGTAGTGGTACTACCATTACTAGGTCGTCCCCTGGAGGATTCATACCTACCCAGTTCTCCTGGGAAGATCACTCCCATCACATTTATTCACCATTCCATACTAATATTAATATATGACTTCTCAGTGGCACGTGCTTGTGCTGTTTGAGCATAGTCACCTACCTTACTTTTTCAGTGGCACATGCTTGTGCTGTTTGAGCATAGTCACCTACCTTGCTATCTCAGTGGCACATGCTTGTGCTGTTTGAGCATAGTCACCTACCTTAATATCTCAGTGGCATATGCTTGTGCTGTTTGAGCATAGTCACCTACCTTACTATCTCAGTGGCACATGCTTGTGCTGTTTGAGCATAGTCACCTACCTTACTATCTCAGTGGCACATGCTTGTGCTGTTTGAGCATAGTCACCTACCTTAATATCTCAGTGGCATATGCTTGTGCTGTTTGAGCATAGTCACCTACCTTAATATCTCAGTGGCACATGCTTGTGCTGTTTGAGCATAGTCACCTACCTTACTATCTCAGTGGCACATGCTTGTGCTGTTTGAGCATAGTCACCTACCTTACTATCTCAGTGGCACATGCTTGTGCTATTGGAGCATACTTCATCTACCACATACATTTATAGTTTGTTATTTTACATAATAAAAGTTAATTATACAAAAAATATGAAAGTGTTCAGCTATTTCTTTATTATGAAATGGGCTCCATTTTCACCTACGATGTTTTTTTTTCCATTTTAGCAAATGATCTGAGGGGCTATTACTGTTAAACTTGATTTCTTAGTGTTACGTATATGTAATTTAATTACTTGTGTGTTTGTTTTAAATTTTTTATTTTATTTTTATTTCATTACATGTTATTATAATGATAACTTTATTCACTGGATTTGACATTTTTCCGGAAAATTCATTTCAGTTCTGTTTTGACCTGGTAAATAACCAGTATTGCCTCGTTGCATTTTTAGCTGATCTAGTTCCTAACCTTGATTCAGAACTGGTAAACAACCTTTTTTTTTTCTCTTTCCTAGAGTGAAAATCATTTGTCATAATCAAGGTCGTACTTGACTTGCGGCTTGCATGTCAGTTCTATGTAAACAACTTTTTTTATTTTTATTCAATCTTGTAGATCCATTCAGTAGAATCAAATTCGTCCATGGTGTATGTGTCAGCCAGCCTATGGTGTTACTACGCCATTTGAACTAAGTGACCATGTTACCCCATCACATGATCTAAGATTGCGTTTAAAACTAACGTTTTATAGTGATTTAATAGAGTCGTAATTCATACCTTTGGAACTCAAAGGTATTTTGTGTTGTGACCAGTTTGAGTTGAATTTTTTATTTAAAATAATTTAAATTCCCTGGAATTATCTAGTGCTCATCAGAATTCTTGGACAAAGACATTTATTGAAATTATTCGGAATTCTAAAGCCAGAATATTAATTTTAGTGATTCAACAAGGAACTGTTGACACAACGACACAAAACAGGTTATAGAAGACGTCGTCGCCTTCCATCTTGGAACTTCATCGGGATTCGAACTTTGATTCAGTTAGAACTTTTTAGTGATAGGACTTATATTTTAATTATTGGATTAATATTTGGATTTGATTCACAAACCGTAAGTTCATTTTCATATTTTTACCTTGTTTTGTAGGGAAATAAATTATTTTGTTAAATTTTACAAAGCTTGTTGGCTTTACTCTTTTCTTTGTTATTTTTTAATGAGCCTAGACACGTAATATTAGAAGCTCGTGTTCAGAACCTTCAATGAAAAGTGAAAGTTGCCAAAATGAAATTATTTGATTTAATTTTTTTGGGTCCAGCTGCTATTGCTGTACAATTGTCATGTGTCTGTTACTTGAATATGAATGACCATTAGTAATTTTCGAGATTCAGAGCATAAATATTTTAAGAATTCAAAATTTTTGACAATATTACACTGCCATCATCAGTGACTAATGTTCATCACATGACTTATAATGGTCACATGATACAAGGAGACTGGTGTAAATGGATGATAATTCAAGCCCCTCGTCCCTGTTTAGCATTGGCCTCTGTTGTTGTATATTGATTGCCTCCTTCACTTTACTTTTCCATATGTTCTTTGATGTGATGACCTTGGTCTGATCAGGGATGATGAAATGTCCCGTATTGCTACAATATTCATGTATAACCGATGACTCCTTACTGATGTGTTCCTTAATCCTTGAATTACCACCCATCTACACCAGTCTCCACTCGTCACCTGACCATTACAAGTCATGTGATCAACATTAGTAACTGATGAAGGCAGTGTGATGTTGCCAAAAATTTCGAGTTCTTTTGATATTAAAGCTCTGATTATGGGGAAATAACTAATGATCATGAATCGTCCAGAGCAAGGAAGCAACATTTTCAGTTTGAGTATAAATGTATGGATTACTATTTATTTCTTGTGTTCTCTGTTGCAGACGAGACTTCTTAATCTACGAATTGAATGCAGATCATTCACCTGTACCAGCAACAAATAATGGTTTTGAAAAGAAAGTAAGTTTAATTTCAAGACACTACAAAATTATAAATCCCAAATAAAGTAATTTCAGTGAATCAGTCATTGACATATCAATAGTACTGTCATGAAGATGGTACTAAACAGCAACCGTGTGATGACACTTGAAATAAAGGATGTTGTACCATGCATTTTTCTGATATTACTTTAAATGCGCACAGAAGAAATTGTAATTAATTCTTGAGTGGATAGTATATGAAGGCTGTATACCATTTCAGTCTATTCTACAGGGTTCTCACGCTGCTGGGAAATTGAGAAAAAGTCAGGAGAAATGAGTTTTTTTCCTAACCATGAAAAGTCCTTGAATTTTGCAAATATTGATGAAAGTCATGAAAAAACCGAGGATTTTCTGCCAACACTTGACACCAGAAACAATTATGTAATTGTAATTGGACTCGTCGTGATTTAAATTTATCGAGTTCTAACCAAAATATTCAGAGGTGCAGTATGGATCATTTAGGTGCTTGCCATAAACATATTTGTTCAACCAATCCAAACACCCAGTGGATTAGATTTGGCTACTAGACCGGTTGTTTCACACACAGCTCTATATCGGCATCCTTTCTTGTATAGATGTTTGCAAACCAGTCAAGCATCACTAGAAGCCAACATGGTGGCAGAAAAGTCACATCCTAGCAAACTTAAATTCTGTTATGAGCCATGCCTGCAAGAAATCAATATAAAAATTATTTATTATCTACCAAATTGCAAGTTTTACATCATTGTGTCTTTAATCTGCTGAAAGATAAGACAAAATTTAATCTGGTACTCTCGATTTGCATTGCTAGTCGCTGGAGTACACAAATCTCACAACCAACATGTTCATGACATCATAGAACCAAGCGTCGCATGATGTCAGTAATAACCCGATTCAGATGTTGTAGCAAAAAGTAAAAATATTAAATGAAAGTCGTATACTGTTTGTAATAAATAAGAAAAAATAAACAAAAGAACACAAAATTCTCTTTATATTTATTCTGACAACAGCTTCATGGGTTTTGTTGTATCACACTAACAATTTGACATGTGCTGTGTGCTTGATGAATATGACTGTTCATTTAGCTGCTACAGCTACAGGTTTGTGGTCGTTGTTCTTGAGATAAATATTTTGGGAATTATATGTTCTTTCTGGTGTTTACAAAAGGTATCTGACTTCCATTTAACATATTTGAATTTTTATACAACAACATCGGGAGTTTGTTATTAACATCATGTGACTATAGGATTTCTGAAGTCATAGTCTTAGATCTGTGTAGTCATGTGACTAGCAATGCAAATGGCGAGTAGCGGGTCAGGTTTCATCTATGCTGTAGTTTCAACTAGTCTGCCTGCGGATTAAAGACATAACTATTATAATACTGGTCATTTCTGAGAAAATAATTTTCCTATCGATTTCATGCATGTATGACTCGATTTAACATCATTCAAGTTTGCTGGGCCTGCTGGTAAATGACTGCCATATGTCGCTACCACTACCACACCATGGCTGCAAATTCCAATTATTCGAATAGGCAAATTGCTCTTACCCCACATCCCAAACTCAGTGTCCAAAGGGAAAAATGTGTTGGGAATATTTGGATGAAACCGTGATTAGAAAACGGACTGACATTCTTTTCAAGTCAAATTTGTAGTCCAAAATGTTGAATCTCTGAGCTGAACTTGGGTGCTAAACTATTACACTGTGACATGTAGCTTGAAGCATTGGTGTCAGATCTTATTTAGATCACAGGAGAAATGGGAGATTGTTGTCCCTTGTGTTGTATGTATCAATACAGGTTTTGGGACTAGCTTATTGGATTACGAGCAGACATACTGATTTTATAGAAAATAGTCATTGATTATACAGTTGTATAAAATTTTGAAGGTAAAAATTTAAATAGACCCTTTTGTAAATGATTTTTTAAATCTTGTATTTTAACCAGATGTTCTTAAGGAGTTTAGGTTGTTTGAAGAATCTTGTTTTGGGTTTTTATTGGCACAGATTAATTCAGGGTTTAAACTTTTTTTTTTACAAGACAGGATTCTAATACTTTCCATTTATGTTTTTTGTACTGTGATAGGAATTGTTTATTTTCTATAACATGCATTTAGATTATCCTGATTTACAATTGATTTATTTAGAATTAAATGTTTTAAAGAAAACAAAACTAATTTATGTTCATTATTGTTTCCTTGTACCAACATAATGCAGGTCAGCAAAGTAAAGTTGAAATTTTTATTCTATGCATTGAAATGACTTTACATGCCAATTTACAGGGATATACAGTACTCAAACTTGTTTCGTATGATATATTTTGTGGTTTTGTGCATGATCATCTTTTCTGACTTATATGTTTTGGCAGTCTCAAAAATCTTTGATTTTGAAAGAAATGCATGTTTTAAAAGCTAATATGTTCCTTAGCTCCATTCAGTAATGGACATATGTGAACCTTGCAAAAATTAATTTCATCCTGAAGAAATCCTGGAAATCTGTCTCTAAAAAAAGCATGGAAACCATGATTCTGGAACTTAAAATTTAGGGGTAAATTCCTAATTTTGAAAACAAGGTGGAATTTTCTGAAAATAGTGGCGGATTTGTTGAAGAAATAAAAATGTGATCTGAAATATAATGTGCAGTTCTTGCATAGGTTGCTTTGCACAACTTTATTTCATAAAGTAGCATGACTGGTAAAAAATTTTAGGTACAACAAAATTAATTGATCTTTCTGGATTTATCATGTTCAGAAAATTACTGGGCATGAAAAATTTTAATATGGAGTAAGGTGTGATTTATGAACTTGATGGTATGTAATGTCTGTACATGCATTGTATAGGGACAAACACTGGAATGCAAATATTGCAAAAAAAACAGTAGGAAACACTAATAGGAAAATTGACTAGTACTTGCCGTTTGTCAGGAAACGGACATTTATTCATAGCTGCAGAAGCTCTGAGAGTGTAGTTTTTTCATTTAAGAAAAACAATTTTGGTTATGATCTTCGGGCAATTAAGAGATGGTCAGATATGTGTTTATGTGACATTAAAATCAACCTAAATAAAAACAGAATCAAAATGTGGAGATACTTGCATGTATACCAAGTGAATTTCATTTTTATATTTGAATACAAACAGCCGGTACGAAAACTTCCGCCCTGACTTTAACCAGATTCCAGGTGGAATTTTAAAGCAGATTTTACATAAAGCCATGGATTCCAATTATTATAAATTTTAGGTGGATTCAGGGTGGAATATGGCCTGAAATATGCAAATTACTCCGTCTATTATCAGGAGGAATTTTAGTCCGCCTACTAAGTGGAATTTGTTTATTCCGCTTATTTAGCCTAGATTCCCCTTACTATCACCTTTAGGCAGATTCAGGGCGGATTCAGGGTGGAATATAGCTCAAAATATGCAAATTACTCTGTCTGTTACTAGGCAGAATCATTTCTTCGCCTAATTAGATGGAAATACCTGCAGAAACCCATCCAGTAATGAAAATGTCAAAATGTTATTCCACCTTGCAGACTTCAGGTGGATTTCTGGCAGAATTTTAGGTGAAATATGCAGATCAGTTGTCCTAAGATTCCACTTAACAAAAAAATCCATCTAAGATTTCCACCTGAAATAAAATTCTACCTGAAAAAAAACCCACCTGAAACTTCACCTGAAATAAAAATCTGCCTAAGGTTTCTGTCTGAAAACAGGCTGCCTAAAATATCTACATAAATATCGTCCAATACAAAAACTGCTTCAGATTTCTATTAAACTGCCTAATGATTCTTAGACATCATTGGGAATCAATGATAAATATTCCCAGTAATTTTTAAAATGGATCATAAATTTTATTTTGACAAATTATCAAATAAGATTTAGGTTTCTTTTGTCCTCATTTTCTTTCTTGCATACAAAACCTAATCCGTGATGGCGATTCATTTAAGTCTTTTTCATTTCACCTCAAGTTTGGTGAGATTTCACAAATATTTTGACCAAAACTTTCATTGACATTTTGGTGATACTGAAATATATGTGAGATTTCACAAAGCTCTGACCAAAACTTTCCCTGAAATTCTGGTGAGGTTTCACAAACATTTTGGCCAAAATTTTCACTTCAGTTTTGCCGAGATCTCTAACATTTCGTTTTGTGAGAGTTTACTATAACTTTGGTGAGATTTCACTAAAATTTTGATCATTATATAGTATTTTACTGAAGTTTCAGGAATTTTTCAGACATTTCAAAAGGTTTCAAATAAATAATGGATATGAATTGTGTGTGTGTGATTTGGATTTTTAACGTAGCTTTAACAATTTTTCGGTCATATTGCTACGATGACTTTAGTGTGGCAGTTTATAGTGATGACTAGCACTGGGGCATGACGTGCCGCAGACATGTAGAATGATGTCCCACCCAATCACATTATCCTGACACCAGGCTGACCAGTCCTAACACTAACCTCTTAATGCTGAGCGCCAAGCGAGGCAGCTGTTAGTACCATTTTGGTAAGTCTTTGGTATGACTCGGCCGGGGATCGAACCCACAACCTCCTGCATCCGAGGCGGATGCTCTAACCACTAGGCCACCAGAGCGGTACTGGATATGAATTAAACAGGACTTTATTAATCAAGGTGATATTTCAGTTTACATGAAACAAAATTATACAGATGTTGTAATTATATGACATCCAAGGCAAGAGATATGGGAGTTTATAAGAATAAGAATAAGAATAATAATAATAATAATAATAATAATAATAATAATAATAATAATAAAGGCTTTATATAGAGAAGGTAACTCAGTTACAGAACTAATCTACCTTGAGGCCTTCTATCTGTTAGGCACAATATATTATGTACAGTATATACAACATGATGTGAAGAATCTGGCTAGACACTAAATAATTAAATGATTTTAAAAATCAAATTATCGAGCCTGGAACATATGCACAGGCATCTGTGAACACATAAACATATATAAAATATTGTCTTGCATTGAAAAATTCAACTGTGAAAATGATGCAAAATGACAGAAAAGCATCCATTTGAGACATTAAGAAAAGAAATGCTAGGAGCCTACCTTATGTCACTGTGCTGTACTGCAGACTTGATTTTTGATTAATGTACAAACTATGGTGGTGTTGTGGTCTCTTGATTTAGTCCTTGTTTCATAAGCAGCCGTGACAAACGTTTATCATGATATAATTACTCTTATTTTACACTTAATTCTAACACAACTAGAATATTTTGAGAATATAAACAATAATTTGAAGGATGATTCTATTTGTGGGCCAAGAAAACTCCTCAACGATATGAGTTTTTTTTTTTTGACATGGGTATTTAGCAACAATATAAACAATTCCCACCAGTGATCTATACGTTGCCCCTCCTTAAATTCTGGAAGTTAATCAGTTTGGAGTTATAAAAGCTTGAAATCATCCTGGTTCAATTCCTTGTCATATTTAGAATGCTAGCCGCTACTGTTAAGCTCTTTATGGCACAAAAAGCAAAATGCTAGTCCTGGCGTTCAATTTTCATACAGATTGACCAGTTATGTTCCCATCAACATCAGTTTCCAAAACGCGACAGTTCATTGGGCAAGTAGAAACTTTTGACCAATCAAAAAGCTCTTTATAGTGATCATCTGTTAAATAATATACGGAACAAATACTTAATAGAAAGCTCGTTGCAGAATGGGACCGGATAGAGCATTATTAAAAAAAAAAACAGTTTCGGAGACAATATTTAAAAAAGGATCCATATAGAGGAAAATCTGATTCAGGTCAGGAGAAATGCGTAATTCTGCTTTCAAACGTAAAACAAGAAAACAATCTTTTTTTGAGGGAAGTTTAATCCAATTGAAGTTAAACAGAAATACAACAACAACAACAATTTTAAAAAGAAATAAAACAAGGAAAGATTTGGAAAGAAGTTATTGTTCCCAAAATGAACAATAAAATTACAGCTATCAGAACAAGAAATATAAATGTTGCTGAAAATAATTCAAATTGTACAAGAAACAAAAAATAAATTTTGTTATATCTTAGTGATATTTTTATTGAAATGTCAATGATATTACAATCACAAAATATCACTATATTTTCAGAATATTTGGCAAAGTCTCAGTGAAATTTCAATCACAAATTCTCACTTATATTTTCAGAAATGTTGGCAGTCAGTGAAATTTCAATACCAAAATTTCACTGATATTTTCAGAAATTTTGGTAAATTCTCCTAAAATATAATAATTTTAGTGAAAAAAAAAGGACATTTGAGTAAATGTCAAAAAATTTTCACTCTGATTTTGCTGAAATTTGAGTCACATTTTCACTTGGGTATGATTGTTGTAGAGCATATTTTAATGGGAAGTAAAAGCAACTTATTTTTCAGAGTAAACATCAGATCAAGTCCAAAATCCATCTTAAAGTAGGAAAATGAACTGGACAAGCAGAACTTTTCCATCTAAGAGTTATCCTTTAGGAGGAATATAAGAAATAGTACGCTTAACTATTAGACAGATTCAGTCTGTCACCTTAGCCATATTCCCAGTCAGTCTAAAGACCATCTGAAATTTGGTGTTTTTAGGCGGAATACACCCTGAATCCACCTAAACTCCAGACAGAATCTGCCTACAAATTTCGTACGGGAATAATTGAACATTACGCTTTTATGACCAGATTTTAAATCAAAATTGAATTCATTGTTCATGTCTTTTAAGTTGAAATGCAGTTGTATTGCAGCAAATTCATCAGAAAGTACAAGCACATAAAAAAAATTCAGTTCTTGGCCAGAATTTTTTTTTCTCCCTCAAAATAACACTAAACATGTTAAGTTATAATTTTCCTCAAATTTTCTTGACAGTCTGTGATTTTCCTCCAGGGGATGGGAACTGTGTGGGGTGGGGTAGATGAGTGTGGAAAAAATGTTAAAGATCGGTTGCTAAAATTGGGAATTCTGAATTGCTTCAAAGAATATGACTCTACAAATTGTGGATTTTGTGTTTTATACAAACCTTGATTTTAACCCTAATTTATCTCGTAGAGTGTATGGCTTTTTAGCTCTTTGATATACATGAAGCAAAGTTGCCCAGTGCAGTGCACTATTAATAGAACACCTGTTACCTATTCAATCCCATACACATATGCCTGCCTGTTAACTGTTAAGCAGTGTAGTGTATGTTACGGTTTAACAGCAATTTTAACCATTTTACATTTTTGGTATATGTATATTATGCATAGAAAGATTTAAGAGTAAAATCTGATCATTATAGCTGTATAATTATTTTTTACGGAAATTTTTTTTATGTCCTTCAAAATCTTGAGAGAACTTGTTCACCGTCAAGTCGGTGAAGCCACATGACCAACCATAACTGCCATTTCTCATACTCGAAATTTACAAATTCTTTGCATCTACATCACTAAATCATCTGAATTTGATAATTTATAAAAACTTACTGCTGCCTACATCAATATCAGAGTCTTTACATAGGTTATTGAAGCTTTCATAGTTTCGATTCTAATCATGAAAACTCGAGTAAGTACTGAACGAAATCCGCGACTTCAATTTTTGGAGAGTGGAGAATATTACCCGGTTACTTTAAATAGCAGATTTCGACCAGAGCATAAACAGCAACCACATGATCTGACATAATGGTCTTTCACACCAATGAATGTAGTTATCTAATAAGGGGTTTTCCCCGAAGGTGGCGCTACGAAAACCCATTCAAAATGGCTGATGTTTACATCAGGTGTAGAGGCGTCAAAAGGCGCTTCCATGTGAATCAGGTAGAGGCATCCAAAGGTACTTGCATGAGGTAAAGGGTTAAATTTCCAATATGAATAAATGAACATACAATATTTACATTTGGATTGCAGCCTGTTTTGGGTCACCTTAGGACCCCTAATGAAATCCATTATTTCTTTGCACTACATTAAATTTAAAATTACTTGGCCTTATTTTCAGATCCTGCTTTGCCGTGTTGACAGTAACCACCTAGACTCGGTATATCCTTCTGCCTTTGTTCAGAATGCTGCTGTATGTCAGTGTAGGTATAGTGCCAAGTCTAAGGAAACCTGAAGTACTGTATATGCTTGCTTTTAAGTGAAGTCCAACTTCAGACTGCACAAACCCAGATCTCCCATTGCATATTGTGCCAACAAATCTCGGTACAATTTGTTAAATGTATTAAGTCGAAAAAACATCGCACCAACAAATCTCAGTACAGTTTATTAAATGTAATCAGTGGATCTAAACATGGAACCAGATCTGTTGGTACATTTTGTGACGATAGATCAGGCTCTTTATGTTGTCTGCAGTTGGACTCGACTTAACAAAAAAAGTCTTCAATGGCTTCGGCATGGACCCTGCCCCCAGCATTTCAGCTCTTGAGTAGACACATCTGAGGAAAAATTTGCAAATTGACTGGTTAGGAGTCTTACATTTTCTTTTATAAGGCTTGCTGCAAGAGATATATTTGAGTTGTCTCAATATTCAGTTCAGCATGAGCATAACTTGTATGATTTGTTACCTAAATTCACAATAGGGGACTTTTTGTCAATCTGCTTGGGTTGTTGAGTCCACCACATGGTTCTAACATTGCCGAGTAATGGAGGAAATTTCAATCTAGATTTATTTGTATAATAATGAAATATGCTGGCTACAAGTGCAATAAGCCAGATAAGCTTGTTGCATGGCTCGGGATCTATTGTCATCAACAATTGCTTGTTACCATTCTGGAGGCCACATTTCTGATCTGATTCTTTTTATCAGCTGGGTCTCGGATGAGTTCATTAGTGTGCCAGATCCACCCATTTTAACAAATTAACTTGCATCTGATTGGCTGAGCTTGATGCAACTCTGGAGATTGGATTTCTGATCCAGTTTTGATCTGACTTGCAATGTGGGCTTGCATATCAAGATCGCAGTCAAATCTGATAATGAAATTCATGCATATTAATTAATGAGGTGATTTTGCATCTAATTGGTTCTGCTTGTTACTACTCTACCACTCTGAAATCATATTTCTGATCTTTTCTTTGGGTAAAATCTGGAATATAAACTAAGATCACAGTTGAATCTATCAACATGAGAGATTCTTTCATCTGCTCTACAATAATATTTCTGATCCAAGTTAGTACGAATTTGAAAATAGACGTCGGGGTGACTGAGAGATCCAAGGTGCTGGACTTCTCAGATCACTCGCATCTCTCCACTGCCCGCATGGGTTTGAATCTCATCTAGGTCAACATGGAAATTTGAGAATTCTTGACAGCTTCCTGTGGGTTGGTAGTACTTGGGTTCCTCCACCACCAGATATACAGTAAAAACTGTCATGAGCGACCACCTTTCATGTACGACCACAATCGTAATGCATGGATCAGTTTTATTATATAAACGCTCTGCTATGAGCGACCACCTGCTGAACGCGACCAGCAACCGCGATATCTTGGCAAAATGTGCATTTCGACACTGCTATGAACGACCGCATCGCAAAAAACGAGGATAACGCCACCAACCTCTGTTTAATCCCTGTAAGAACGACCGCTCATACCGTTCCAAATATATAAAAAAAATAGGCTGGCTACCGATCTGATTTTTTCTTGCTAGGATGGTAGTGTTTTATAGTTTCTGTCGTAAACCAGACTAAAGTATATGGAGATTATTTCCTAGTCTGGTTCCCTGCTTCGTGTGCTCCTTGTGTTGTTCTCCGTTATTCGTATAGGGGTGAGGAAATCAGAAAGCATACAAAGCAGGGAACCAGACTAATTATTCCCGTAATTAACCTGCTTCCCGGTCTTTGTAGGACCTGGCATCCCTATGACGACTGTATCGCGAGAACTGACAGACACCAGTGACCTTTATGTAATCAATTATTACAACGACCGCTTGATTAGTATCGATTATTCTGATCAAAAACAAATATCAAAAGAATATTTAAAAAAGGATTGTTGCTACCGGTGATAGATGCTATAGTCCGTAAACCAGGCTAATGTACATGTCATGAAATGCCGTTGAAGTGTCAAAGTTGACGTAGTGGTCGCGTATTTTGTTTGTCTCGAGTTAATCGGTATTGCCGGAGGTGAATAAGGTCATTGTCTATTAAACCAGCAAGAGAGAATCATTTGCGGGATTCGATTGATAGTGTTCAAGACCTGTGATGTTTGTCCCCCCCCCCCATGTTAAGTGATGACATCCCAATCACAAAGCTGTCGTCTATTCAAGTTGGTGCGACCGGGTTACACACTTTGCTTATAGAGTTAATCCCTGTATGTTATCTTTGAATGAAGCCGTTGACTTTTGTCACTGAGTAAATGGTCCTGTTTCTGGATGAGATAATTGTTTTTTTTTTATTTCATTAATTGTTAGATATACAATACACATATACAGATTTTTCATATTTTCCCACAGCCACCATCTTTTAATGTTTGATATTACAACTGAGCACTAATAATTTTAACACCTAGAATTTTAATAACAATGGACGAACCTCCAACTAAAAAGAGACAAATTTTAAGGCTGGAGTAAATAATTATTGTAACTCAAAGAAGTGAAAGTGCAGACCACTCACAAAAAAGCGGGTTAAACGTCGGTAAAACAAAGTTAGGTTGTTATAAAGGAAAACGAGTAATTCAGAAATGATTTCATATGCTAAAATATGTGATCTTCAAATGTAAATGTGATTTCATGTTTAATGATAGAAGTATATCTTTATTACAATATAATTTTGTTTTTAGATGAATGCATACAACATTTTAGCAAGAACTATTAATAAAGAATAGAATATATGTACAGTGATTGTGGTTATTTTTCTTGAAATTATTCTGAAACTGGACCTTGGAAACTGGTATTTTTGTACAAACCTGCTATGAGAGACCACCTGTCTTGAGAGACCGCTTTTTGTTGGCAGAAGGGGCGGTCTCTCATAACAGGTTTTACTGTACTGGCTGTCATGTAAGCCTATCATGTGATGAAAAATGGCACTTGAACACACAAAGCAAGCATTAGAACATAGGCACGTGTGATCAAGCTCACATGGTTCAATAATGATGAGATACACTAATCTTGGGCAATTTTGCATTGTATTGGTTGTACTTGTTATGATTCTAGAGACTTGTTATATTAACTTTGACAAGTAGACTTGTTATATTAACTTTGACAAGTACACTTGTTTTATTAACTTTGACAAGTAGACTTCTTGTCAAGATTTTGAAGAATTACAATTACAGTCAAGATCTGTGCCTGATGGTGAAGTCATTTGACCTCTGATTTGCTGACTGTCGGCACTTGGCAATTCTATTTGTGATCAGATCGGTGAGGCTTGTTATGAACAAGATCCTCCACCAAAATGTTCTGCACAGCCTATCATGTGTTGAAACATGGTATTTATCCCATCAACTTGAAGGAAACAAACTTGCTCCAGTTTTCAAAATGGACTTGTATCATTGTTTTAGGGTCAATAATATGATAGATCACTGCTTGTCAGCGAGATAATATTGCATCTGGTTGACTGAGCTTGTTACCTCTCTAGGTCAAGGGACTGTATTTGTCATCCAAATATAATCAAACTTGGTAAGAAGCTTTATACCATGAAGATCTTGGAGTTCAGTTATGAGCTACAGTCTATGCATTTTAATTATACCATCATCTTTAGAAGGATTTAGGTGAAATCTACACCATAAAATGTTTGGGAGACAATTTACATAATGTTGCATTCTTACATTACATGTTTACCTTGCAGCATCTATAACTGACATAAAGGTAATTTGAAGTCTTTGTTTACATTGTACAGTTTGCTATAAATAGAATAGCATGCTGTCAATTGACAGAAAATGGTTGGCTGGGAAATGCTGCATATATTAAAGTTTTAAAATTCAATATTTAATGCTTATTGTTCTTCTAGCATATAAAATGAGAAACTGCGACATTCTTGTACATCAAGCAGCAAGTCCCAGGTTTGTGTGCTGTAAATTGATTTTGTTTATTGAACAGTTTTTTATCATCACTGATGTGGTCTTGAGTTAAATTTAATCCTCAAAAATTGATCGCATATGGCTCTGTATACCATCTACTGTCAGATGCTAGTGTTTGTTGAAAAGAGGCTGTAAAAAGCATTTCAGACTTGAATGCTCATAAATATTAATATGTATGTTCATGCGCTACAGTGATAATAAAGACAATTTGACATAAAATGTGTTTGTTAATTATTAATTTCCTCTGTCATTTCTGAAAACATTACATTCCAGACAGATTAAAATTGGACATAACTCATCTACACAAAAAAAATAATTAAAATAGCTTTTTTTTTTTAATGCAGGTTCATATAACTATGAATGTTTGGTACAAACTTGTCTGTTCTGATTTCTAACCTGCAAAAATTGTCTTGCTGGTTGGAAAAGTAATTTTAAAAAATTTAATTTTTATCACCCCACTGTTGTATGTGATGCATCTGTCCGACCCGTTATGTGATGTTCATTGACTTGCCTTGTCATAATAGTTTCAATAAATTGAATAGTAAGATGTTCCTTGTGGAGTCATTTTATATTGTGTTTGAATAAAGAAAACTTAGATCCTTTATTTATTCAACATTAAGGCAGATTTATATATTAATAGATGAACCGTCTGTGTCTGTCCGCTTTCACTGTTACATGAGTAAAATATTGTTCTAATTTTACTGAAAACCCAGATAGTTACACATGACATTCAGTTTACACACAACACATCTGCTATCCTGTTATCAAAACCATTGTGGAACCAATAAGAGGTTTATAGTTGATCAAGGTGCTTGCAAAAGATGTCTATAAGGATGTTACTTGAACCAATAAGTTATGTGACGTGTGACAAATAAGAGAATTCTTTAAATGGGAAGAAAGTAGTCTTGACATAACTGTTTATCTTTAATTTACAAATATGTGATGACTGTTAAAATGAAAGAATTTTTTTTATATTTCTATTGCACTTCCCCTCCATCCCAATTTATAATTTAAAAGTTTAAAACAGTACAAGATCAAAGGGATGGAACTTTGCATAACTGTAAATTATTGTTAAAGGGTATGTACTGTGTGCCATATTGGGGGTCCAGTCTTAAAGGTCAAGGTCACAGGTCAGTATTTTAAGCTCGAGTCGCATTTACCTTTAAGATATTCAATGGATAAAGCTTTCTATACTTGTATGTTGTTACCAGAAACATTGCAAGTTTGATATCTTGTCCGTGTGACCCTGGTTGACAGGTCAATATTTTAGTTTCAGCTTTATATTGTAAAATCTGTTTGAGATGCACTTAACTTTTTCAGTGTGGTGCATTTCATGTTTCACAGACTTTTATTTTCAAGGTCAAAGGTTTGATTTTCAATGTCAAAGTCTCAGATAAACTTAATTTTTCCCTGGTATGCCTTTTCTGCACTTTTCCTCAAATATTCTTTGAGATGAGGCAATGAAACTTGGTTACTTTCCAGGTAACTAGTAACTTTTCAGTTTTATCTTAAAGTCATGGATTTCAGACATTTTGAACATTTGTGCATTTATCATGGTAGGCTGGGGACAGAAATTCACTGAATTTTCTTGTCATCAATTGCTGCCACAGTTTTTTGAAAATCTGTAGAAATTCCAGAACAATTGCAAGTATGTAAAAACCTTTTGCATCTTTTGCTAAGCAGTAAATGCTTGATGTTCAGAAGCGTCATTTTTTCTGAAGGTTCACAAGTCTGAACTATTTTTATACCAGAGCATTATTTTCCAAAACTTTAGCCCAAAACTCCATTGTTTTGAAGGTCTACAAGTTCAAAGAATGTATTTGAAGGAGTAGGTTCAGAGGTTCCCAAATTAGGTTTTCTAGTTGGAAGGTTTTTGACAACAAGGGATCCATTGGTCAGTGGTTGGAAGGTAATTGAAATTGGGTTCATTGGTTTGGACATTCAGTATTTTGTATCTATTTATTGGTCCAGACTAACTTGCCTTCAGACCACTGAACTTTCATACTTTTAACCCTTCTTTTGGACTAGAGAACCTTTGAAACATTGAACCCTTCTTTTGGACCAGTAAACCTGGGATTGATGCACCATTGGGCCACTGAACCTTAGATCCATTGAACCTATTTTGGACTGATGAGCCTTTGAAATGGTGAACCTTTCTTTTGTACCACAGAATCTTTGGACAAATGAACTCCAAATGTAACGGTGTCCAGCAGTAAATCTGCGTTGTAACTCTCTAATTATGCCACTGTGACACTATGTAAGAATGTGTTGAATAACCATGCACAGATTAATGCATTGTTCAGTATTTATTAAAAAAATGTTAATTACATGGAACAGAAATTGGAAGTAAAAGAGAGGGGGCAGCGTTCAACTTTCTGTATCTTAAGTTGCAGATTTTTCAAAAGCTTTTTTCCTTAAAGTGCTAGGAAAGAGACAGGTTATTGCAGTGATGTAGATCATAAGATTGCAAAACCACTTACTGTTGTGTTTCATTGACACCGTGTGTCCTGATTTCAGCTATCATCTACGAGATCCTTTACCGTAGTGTATTCCATCTAGACCAGGAACTGTCAGAAGCTGTTGACTTGTTACGAGATCAGAATAAGCACAAGCGCAGCAGGCTCGATAGTTTTATCACACAAACGTAAGTTCTTGCTTCACTTGTTCACATGCCAACATTTCTTTAAGATAATTCTGGAGTTGTTTCGAGGTTAACAGACATGCCAACCCTTACGATTTTGCCACAAGTCTTACAAAAATTACCCTTAAAATACAGACTTGCGGCATACAAGTAAAAACTACAGAAAAATTATCGTTGCCGAAAAATCCGTGCAAGTGGTTCATCCGTGTTTGATTTGGATCCGGGTTTCATCTTGGCAATAATGAAATTGGTCAGGGAACCAGACTAACTTCACAGCAGCATCACAGATGCTTTAAACTGCACCTATTTGTTCATGCGAAGCATCTGCATGATCAAACTGTTGATTATAGAATTATTTTAAAATGACATCCAGAAAGTGATGCATGTTTAAGATGAAAGGGAAAATAAGCTTCTAGAAGAGTGTTAATAATCAACACAGAAGAATAAAAAGGAGTATTCAGATTCTTGTGAATAAAACTGGAAAGGACACAACTACGTTTATTGGACATCGCATGCCAATATGAGTATGTCTCGTGGCGGGAGATATGATTGCCATTGTCATGTGAAATGGAGAAAGAATTTCCAAGAATTATGTCAAGTTGAGAGATAGCAACAAGCCATTGAGTTGCATAGGGTTTGGAACTAAAGTTTGTGCAACTGTACTAGTGGTAAATAAAGACTACACGTACTTTACAAACTTTTCTGTTGAACATAATGTTTATCGTTGCTGTGTCGAACTTTTAATTTACGTTTTCCAGCTTTACAATAGCAGTTACTGATATTTTGTTACACCTTACTTAAAACTGGTCAGTCTTACGGAGAGAAAAAAAATCAACTGCCTTACAGAGATGGACTCGTCAGGGTTGGCAGGTCTGGGTTAACCTAAAAGTTCTTTGTGTTTTGTAATCAGAAGAGCAGATGATGCGAAAGATATTTGGAAATCAAAACAGGCAAGAAGCTTTAGTCTGAGTGCTCAGTGCATTAATTTTGCTTATAAGTATTTTTGTGTTTTTATGGAGATGAAATAGTTGAAGGCTTGATTTAGATGGTCGATGTTGATTGGTATTTCTGACCCGTCATGCTTAAAATTAGAATTTATTTTTATCATTGCTGCTGGCACAACTGTTCATGAATGGATGGATGGTCATGTCAGCACAAGGTTTTCATTGGAAAACTTGTTGCAATATTGACTTGGGCCTAAACGAAAATATTGCCAGTGTGACATCAGTGTGGCCACCACAACAGCCATCTTGAAAATCTTGTTACCATTACTCTTCGTAAGTGGAAAATGGTCCGATGCAGAAGACATTACTTTATATGATAAAACGACATGGGTCTCTTAAAATCAATTATTACAATGCAACAAGCACTTCTACAAGATGTAGATCAAAACACATGGGGACATAAAAAAATGTTCTAAAAGAAGTGCTGTTGGGTATCGATGAGATATATTACAAAGTCCTAGAATTCATCCTTTTGGTCTGAGGCCAACAAAAATGTTTCTGGTCAGCCGACTGTCCATGTTTTTCATTACTGACCCTAGCACTTTTTTCCCACAGGCACTTAGTACATAATACATATTAATCGTCACAGTATATATAATGTAAAAAAAAAAAATGCCTACCAACTCTAATTTTAAAACCAGTACAATAGGAAATGCACACATTTTATTTTTGCCTGATAAAGTTCTGAAATCCTCTATTGTCGTCTAGTAAATTGTTGTGGTCTATAGTATTTTCGCACCATCCTGTTCGTTTGTACCCCTCCTGTCAATTTTAAAAGCAGAAGACATCAAGGATATAAAAATAACTACAAAACCTAGTCATTTCATTCATTGATTTATATTTTCCAACTTGATTGTCTCCTGGGGGTCCCAAACACTGTCAACTTGTTGGCATTTTTAATGAAAACGGAGTTTTTTTTAGCAACATGGTCACCATATTTGCTTTGGCCAGTTAGTTTTCAAGCAACAGCTATGATGTAGTTCACCCATTTTGCAAATTTCAATAATTCTCAAAATTTTGGATTTACATTTCTTTGAATGCATGTATACAAGAGTTCCTCCTTTATATTTGTTCAGTTCGTTTTAAAAATATTAAGTCTAGACATTGCAGATATTGGAAGCAGATGACACAGTTTTTACTGAACAGACTATTCTAGAAACCAGAATAGATGGCGAGCAGTCAGTTTGCTTGTTTACATGGGGAGCTTCTGTTTGCATTGAAATGCTAATAATTCAGCAGTGTTAAGTTGAGGTAGACCTTGGTGACTGTTAGGTTAGAAATTACAAATCATTGAATGAAATGATTCCGTTTCATGCATTCTTTATATCCTTGGTGCTTTTCCTTTATAAAATCAGTAGGGGGCGCAGAGAAATGGGAGGGTATGCGAAAACTATGGTAATTGTAAATATCGTCTGAACCCCTTTCCTTGACCTCACTGTCATATGCGGATGCTTATTTAGAGACTGAGCTTGAGCTTTGTTAATAACATTTTGATCATACAGTTTGTGAGAAACATTAAAGGTTGCAACTGAACATGTGTCACTTGTGTGGTAAGATTAAATAGCCACCCTCTGTTACTTGCCACTGAACCACACTTTCGATGCTTTGAAAGGATTGTCACATGGGAAAACAGGCTACAACATTTAAGGTCAGTTATTTACTGGAAGAGTTGCACCTCTACTTGGCACTGAAATAGTACACATATTCAAGGCTCAGTCAAAAAGATTGTCAATTTGAAAACAAAGTGAGTGGTGCCTTAACAAGCACTAGCAGAAAACCTGTATACAGCAAACAGGCACCCTATGACTTGTTTTATTACCCGGTTAATTGTGAACTAGCGAATGCCAAGTGTTCAAGGAAAATTCTAACGGTGCAGACCCCAGAGTTGAGGTGGAAAAACTGCTTTAAGGCAACAAAGATTGTCATATGCATTATTCATTATTATTTCATTTGTACCTCTATAATGGCATGTTCCACCCCCGTCTCAGATTTGGAGGTAGGGGAACACAGTGTACCCCTGCCCATTGGATCCTATGTACAAGACTATGTGCAAGTGTGAAAATTACTATATTAAATATGTGATACACCTCAGTCAAAAGTCAACTTGATTACTATTTGTTTATCTAATGTTAAAATTTTTTAAGGGAGTTCACTGTTCATTTTGTAATGCTCAGAAAATCTATTTTTGTCGGATCAGCTTTAGTAAAGAACATTTACCATATTTTTAGCTGATTTCCGAAACAAAAGTTCAAACTTCAAAAGAAGAACAAAATATTTTTTATAAATATTGTGTACTTTCATTATTCTCTACAGTGAGTGTGTGTGTGTGTGTCTTGTACACTCAATTATACGTTAAAACCCTCCTATCTTTCAAGGATAAAAAAGCTTATTTATTTTTTAACAGTCTACAAGTCGGTGTGTATTTTCAAGTCAGATCCATCTCAGGGGGTGATTTGGAATGTAAACAAGCCAAACTGGATAGATAGATATGAAAAATAAAGATGAAGTCAATATAAAAGACAGTTATATTAGTGCGTGGAACATGTCACAAATAAATTGACATCCATTATTGACTGACATTTTAAATCCATTTTACGTATAAACGCATGAATTCTATTATATGTCACATAACGATAGAAAAATGGTTGCTCAGAATGATCAGATTCACAATATCCCATAATATGTTAATTCCAAATGACTTAATACAGGTTGTTTGGACTTGCTAAAAAATGGAAACAATATACTTATTAATAAATACTTGTGGTAAGCAACATTGATGGACACTTTACTGTGCATTGGGTAATATAATATTTTCAGACTAGGTTAATTGCCTGTTCTAGGATGAGAATTAACAGAAAAAGTTGAAAAAATGTAATAAAGTTTGGGATGAGCAAATTTAAAACAAAGTGTGAACGTAACAATTCAAAAAAAGAATTTGGATGCCACAGCAAGTTTTGAACTTATGACCTCTTGTATAGCAAGCATTACACATGGAAAGAAAGACAAATGTGGGTGTTTATATACAAGATTATTAAAATCCAGATAACTGCAGATGCAAGATTGTGTAATGAATACCATCGTGAAACAGATCAATAGGTACATAGCATATATGCATTACTGAATGGGAGTAGTGGTATGAAAATAAAAACTTATTTATATTTACAGTATTTAGTATGTACTGTAAACATCTAGAGTTTTAAAATATTGTATTACATTTATGTAAAAAAAATTTTAATGGTGCTTATAAGACTCGTGCTCTGCATAAATTGAAGTTTGACCAGAATAATGTTGACTTGTAAGCAGTGTATATACAGTATGTCCATGTGCATCAGGATGTGTCTCTGTGGGGGTTGGTTTCTAAAGCATTCTTTATGGCTATTTCCCCATATGGTCACAAGTAATTAAATCCTTTTCCAAGGACTACGAGGTTATTTGACCATAGACCACAGTTGAAATGTTTTTGAAAATGTGTTGTCATGGTAAATTTGACATGTATTGTGTACTGGCACTACATTAGTGTGCAGAAAGGTAATTTCCCATTTTTACATATCATATGGGATGTATACATTTTGATTAAAAGTGATAAAAATAAACATATTTAATTAATTTTGATGCTTTTCATTTAGACTCTTAATTTCATCGTTAAGAAATTTAACATGCTATACCTTGCATGACAGTATTCACCAACTGCACACATTCAGTGTTGTAAATGCTACCTTAGTAATCAACCACATCATTACTGATTCTACAGACTATAAGTAATAACGGGGCAACAGTGACTCCCACCCACTTTGAATAGTTGTACCTAGACTTCAGATCTGCTGACTGTAAGTACTGTGAACTAAAATGGCATTTCCTTAAGGAGTACTGGTATACACCAACATATTCAAGTTAATTCAAGTTGCAGAGTTCTATCTCATTCTTTTCACTGGAGAACCAAAATAGTTAGATGTAAATCCTAATATTTCTGTATTATGTACTATAAATTTATGTCATGACCATTCACTCAATGAAGAGGTGACCAGTTTCGTCTTTGACTATCTCAGCAAGCATAATGACAAGAAAATATACCTTGTCCTTTGTTGTTTGGTATAAAAGGTGAAACAGACAAGCATATTAGAGAAATTTAATTGGATTAACAAATTTTTTCAGTGGTCAAACTAGTTTCATAATTGTCGGCATCTGCTCTATCCTTGATAATGCTTTGCTCAGAACAGTATTTTCAATAGTCCGTATTTCTTGCTTCTTCTACAACTGCATCTCTGTTCTAGGCAACACTGATGGACATTATTTGTATTTTACGAGTTGATCATGAACTTTTTCTTATGTTCATCAATTAATGAAAAACGACAGGATTTTCCTTTTAAATCAGAACTCAGACAAGGAAGATAACACTAAAACATGTCCTTCACTTTTCAAAAGCTCATGACAGTTGCATGTTTTCAATGTGGCATTACCTCCTTTGCCACATTAGTATCATCATAATGTGTTATGCCTCAATTCAGTTCAACAATTTTTTAAATGACCTGCACTAGTGTTGGCAAATAATACAACTATCTCATTCATAGCCACATCTTGTCAAGGAGCATCTGGCAAGAGATTATTCCTATAAAAATTAACCAGTTGGGGAAATACTGGATTCGAGGTTAATGGAAGCTTAATTTGATATCCATTGAAGAAATCCATATTTAACCACAAGATTTTTGTCTGCTGAAACATGTACTGGTAACTCAGCTTAAAAACATTTTCAGCAGTAATAAGTTGATCATAATTTATAATTTGAGTGTATTCATTATTATGCAAGGTCACTGTCCTGGTGCTTATTTAGTTTTATTTAAATTTGTTTACTTTATTAATCTCTGTAAAAATGACTCCTAAAGGCAAATACTAAATGTTGAAGCTGATAGCATGTGGGTAAAGAAATCCATGAACCGTATTAAATTTCTTCCTATTGTACTACGATTCTACTGATAACAGTAAAATCTATATTTCAATAGAAATAAAAAGATATGTGAGAAGCATATTGTCTGCATAATTTAAGTACGAATACTTGTATTGCAATGCAGCTGCCAAGAAATCACAAGGGAGGCAACTACATTATGACTGACAGTGTCAGATAGGAAAGCATATCACTCCTTGCTAAACAATCAACTCTTCTGTAGGTTATGGGAAACACGCCACCATATTTCAGTATATATTGAATGAGATGTGTTATGCTATATGTTGATTCAAATTGTGATGAAATAGTTCATGCATTAAACATGTTAATTACTTCTGACTATATTTAAAGATGCTGAAAACTTCGATTATTATTTGCAAATCTGTGCTGATAGACTGTATTCCTTTTCTGTATCCTTTTTATGAACAGTCTTGCAAACAGGTTGTTTTTGCTAGATTAGTCACCACTTCCAGTGTAAGGCTGATCAACGTAATTTTTTTAATTATGTTCAGAATTTGCTAGTTTCATTGCCAGATCTTGAATACATTTGGTCAGCGGACTTGTATTGATTCTATTTATTAATACAGTAATGAATCATAGCTGACATTGTTTAATACAGTAATGAATCTTATTTGACATTTTCCCTTAGTGTGATTTGTATTACATATATAGTGAAAAGCAGGCTGCACACCACATTTTTTTCTTGATGTCAAGTATAGAATACCATTTCATTCTCAGCTTTGCATTGCTTCCATTAAAACTTTTGACTTCGATAATTCTCTGAGACAAATCCTAGAATAGGTGAGTTCTTGCTGTTATCACATTAGCGTAGACTTGTCCATGCAAAGCACATTTACTTGTACTGAAGTTTATGGATACATCTGTACATCAGTTTATTTCAGCTCTGGCTAGGCATGTTGTGGGTCTGTGTACTGAAGGAAAATCCCTTGGGGATGCTCACCCTAGTTGCTTATCTCAGGTTGGGCGAGGTCTGGGACCTCGCCGAACTTGGTCATACTTGAGGAAGGAACTCTATTCCTTCCTCATCTTCCTTAGAAATTAAATCAGAGTTTTCCTTCTCTTTGGTCTTTAGGGCCTCGGGGAAAGGATTACTTCTTGGAGACTCTTGGGATTAGTGGGACCCATCGCAAGGGAGGTTATATATGGGTGGAGAGTAAATCATGTCCTATGTTTAGGGAGGAGCAGCATATTGCTTATTCTGTGAGGTAGAGTGCAAGTCATGCCCTCCCATAAGATAGGAGCAGTACCCTCTCTTTTCCACTAGGATAGGGGGCAAGTCCCGTATGAACACTTCCGCCCTGACTTTAGCCAGATTCCAGGTGGAATTTTAAAGCGGATTTCACCTAAAGCCATGGATTCCACTTATTATAAATTTTAGGTGGATTCAGGGTGGAATATGGCTCGAAATAGGCAAATTACTCCATCTATTATTAGGAGGAATCTGTTTAGTCCGCCTACTAAGCAGAATATGTTTATTCCACTTATTTAGCCTAGATTCCACTTATTATCACTTTTAGGCAGATTCAGGGTGGAATATGGCCCGAAATACGCAAATTACTCCGTCTGTTATTAGGAGCAATCTGTTTAGCCCACCTACTAAGCGGAATTTCTTTATTCCGCTTATTTAGCCTAGATTCCCCATGTTATCACTTTTAGGCAGATTCAGGGTGGAATATAACTCAAAATATGCAAATTACTCTGTCTGTTACTAGGTAGAATTTTTTCTTCTGCCTAATTAGATGGAAATACCTGCAGAAACCCATCCAGTAATGAAAATGTCAAAATGTTGTTCCACCTTGCAGACTTTAGGCTCATTTCTGGCAGAATTTTAGGCGAAATATGCAAAATCAGTTGTCCTAAGATTCCGCTTAAACAAAAAAATCCATCAAAGATTTCCACCTGAAATAAAATTCTACCTGAAAAAAAAAAAACCGCCTGAAGCTTCCACCTGAAATAAAAATCCGTCTAAGGTTTCCGTCTAAAAACAGGCTGCCTAAAATATCTACATAAATATCATCCAATAAAAAATCTGCATCAGATTTCTCTTAAACTGTCTAATGATTCTTAGACATCATTGGGAATCAATGATAAATATTCCCAGTAATTTTTAAAATGGATCATAAATTTTATTTTGACAAATTATCAAATAAGATTTAGGTTTTTCTTGTCCTCATTTTCTTTCTTGCATACAGAACCTAATCCGTGATGGCGATTCATTTAAGTCGTTTTCATTTCACCTCAAGTTTGGTGAGATTTCACAAATATTTTGACCAAAACTTTCATTGACATTTTGGCGATACCTCATTAAAATTTCACCGAAATATTTGTGAGATTTCACAAAGCTCTGACCAAAACTTTCACTGAAATTCTGGTGAGGTTTCACAAACATTTTGGCCAAAATTTTCACTTCAGTTTTGCTGAGATCTCTAACATTTCGTTTTGTGAGAGTTTACTATAACTTTGGTGAGATTTCACTAAAATTTTGATCATTATATAGTATTTTACTGAAGTTCCAGGAATTTTTCAGACATTTCAAAAGGTTTCAAATAAATAATGGATATGAATTGTGTGTCGGTGATTTGGATCTTTAATGTAGCTTTAACAGTTTTTTGGTCATATTGCTACAATGTCTGTAGTGTGTCAGTTTATAGTGATGTCTAGCACTGGGGCATCATGCCGCAGACATGTAGCATGATGTCCCACCCAATCACATTATCCTGAGTCTGATACCAGGCCAACCAGTCCTAACACTAACCTCTTAATGCTTTGCGCCAAATGAGGCAGCTGTTAGTACCATTTTGGTAAGTCTTTGATATGACTCAGCTGGGGATCAAACCCATGACCTCCCGCATCCAAGGCAGATGCTCTAACCACTAGGCCACCAGAACGGTACCGGGATATGAATTAAGCAGGACTTTATTAATCAATGTGATATTTAAGTGTACATGAAACAAAATTATACAGATGTTGTAATTATTTGACATCCAATTCAAGAGATATGGGAGTTAATAATAATAATAATAATAATAATAATAATAATAATAATAATAATAATAAAAACTTTATTTAGAGAAGGTAACTCACTTAGTTACAGAATTAATCTACCTTGAGGCCTTCTTTCTGTTATGCACAATATATTATATACAGTATACACAACATGATGTGAAGAATCTGGCTAGACACTAAATAATTAAATGATTTTAAAAATCAAATTATCAAGACTGGAACATATGCACAGGCATCTGTGAACACATAATCATATATAAAATGTAAAATATTATCTTGCATTGAAAAATTCAACTGTGAAAATGATCCAGAATGACACAAAAGCATCCATTTGAGACATTAAGAAAAGAAATGCTAGGAGTCTGCCTTATGTCACTGTGTTGTACTGCAGACTCGATTTTTGATTAATGACTATGATGTTGTTGTGGTCTCTTGATTTAGTCCTTGTTCCATAAGCAGCCGTGACAAACATTTATCATGATATAATTACTCTTATTTTACACTTAATTCTAACACAACTAGAATATTTTGATAATATAAACAATTTGAAGGATGATTCTATTTGTGGGCCAAGAAAACTCCTCAACAATATGACTTTTTTTTTTTGACATGGGTATCTGGCAACAATATAAACAATTCCCACCAGTGATCTATATGTTGTCCCTCCTTAAATTCTGGAAGTTAATCAGTTTGGAGTTATAAAAGCTCGAAATCATCCTGGTTCAATTCCTTGTCGTATTTAGCATGCTAGCCGCTACTGTTAAGCTCTTTATGGCACAAAAAGCAAAATGCTAGTCCTGGCATTCAGTTTTCATACAGATTGACCAGTTACATTCCCATCAACTTTGCATTCAAGCTGTTCTCATTGCCACACATTTTTCAAATGGTTATTCAACTCGTATCCCGCTTGAAAATTCGAATCGCCATGTTTAGCAAGCATGCTCATTCCCATCAGTTTCCGTTATGCGACGATTCATTGGGCAAGTACAAACTTTATAGCGATCATCTGTTAAATAATATATGGAACAAATACTTAATAGAAAGCTCGTTGCGGAATGCGACCGGATAGAGCATTATTAAAAAAAAAAAAAGTCAGTTTCGGAGACAATACTTAACCCTTTACCTCATACAAGCGCCTTTGGATGCCTCTACTCCGTTTGCATGGAAGCGCCTTTGGACGCCTCTACCCGATTCACATATAAGCGCCTTTTGATGCCTCTACACCATTCTCATGGAAGCGCCTTTTGACGCCTGCTGTAAACATCAGCCATTTTGAGTGGGTTTTCCTCGCGCCACCTTTGGGGAAAACTCCCCTATTAGATACTACATTCATTGGTGTGAATGACCATTACGTCAGATCACATGGTCACTGTTTATGCTCTGGTCAAAATCTGCTATTTAAAGTAAGTAGGTCGTATTCTCCACTCTCCAAAATGGCGGTCGCGGATTTCGTTCCGTACTTGAGTTTTCATGATCAGAATCACAACTATGAAAGCTTCAATAACTTAGGTAAAGGCTCTGATACTGATGTAGGAAGCCATTAGTTTTTATAAATTATCAAATTCAGATGATTTAGTGATGTAGACGCAGACAAAGAACTTGTAAATTTTGAGGATGAGAAATGGCAGCTACGGTTGGTCACGCGGCTTCACTGACTTGACGGTGAACGAGTTCTCAAGATTTTAAAGCACATAAAAAATTCTTCTGTGAAAAATAATTATACAGCTATAATGACCATATTTTACTCTTAAATCTTTCCATACATAATAT
>JAECUM010005139.1:0-23998 GCA_016617855.1 Megalonaias nervosa | reverse complement strand
TTAATTTAAGTAATATACATTGTTGAAAATTCATCCAGTGTTAAGGACAATAGGTAGTTTACATTGTTGACAAATTGGTCCATTGTTAAGGACAATAAGTGACCAATATTCCTCTATGCAGACCTGAATTTTTGTTTTTATTTGCTTGAATATAACTGTACAAGGGTCTGATAAATTATGCATGCAGAGCTGAGAGGCCATCGCACCACTGAGTCTGGGCTACAATATATGCAATTCAGTTAGACCTGTAGGCATCTACATGATGTCCTGGCTTGTTCTTCAGTTTTTCAGAACAAAACTTTGAAGGTGTACGAAATGAAACACTTGTAAATTACATTATTCAAAATGCATTACAAAGCATACAGAACGCAATTTTGAAGTCAAAAGTGTGATAATGTAAAACCTTTGTTGGGTTACTTAAGACAGACTGCTAGATTCATTTTTTGGTAGCCTGGTCGGCTACCATCTGATTTTGGTAGCCTGGTGGGCTAGCATCTGATTTTGAAATTAATTGGACCTTTCTGTAGTCATTAAACTAGATGGGGGGGGGGGGATTGTCTTAAAATATTTACTATAAGAAGAAACTAGTTTTTGTCAGATTTGTACTTTATTACAAGATCAAAAACAAAGATAATAAGTATATTTGAAGACTTGTTGTTGTACATATACAGTAAACACATATTTTTATTAGTAAAAGGGAAAAATACTATCAGTGAAAATTTGCTTGTTTATTAAAAGACCAATGAAGGTCTACCTTTGAACGTAATGGTATTTTATTATTTGTTTCTCTTTCCACCACACAAAATTCATAATATTGGACACATTTTGTGAATCCCATGTGGTTCAGTGTATACGTGCACTGTCCCAGACATAAATGTCCTGATGGATGAGGAAATGTAATTTTTATCAAATGATTTTTTATATACTTTCAAAGTAGTTGCTGCCTGTGATCTGTAGCTAATGGAATGTAAGTCTGAAGTACCAGACATTGGGTCAATAGCTAATGGATGGTAAATCCAAAGTACCAGACATTGGGTCAGTAGCTAATGGATGGTAAGTCCGAAGTACCAGACATTGGGTCAATAGCTAATGGATGGTAAGTCCGAAGTACCAGACATTGGGTCAATAGCTAATGGAAGTTTAATCTGAAGTACCAGACAATGAGTCAAGGTCATCTCACATGTAAACAGGATGAATGCTGATAAAAAAAATAAGACTATTCGAATTTCAGAGTTACAGACAACTTTATCCTCACTGTAGAGTTGTGACTAAAATGAATAGGTTTTGATGTCAACAGTCATGTACCTAGTCATTTATTTATGACTTATTCATTACAGAAAGATAATACACCTTTCACTCCTTATAGTTAGATTAAATCATTGTATGTTTACAATATTTACATAAACACATAGAAGATTTATCACAGTTGACCTTAATCAGTATTAATAAAACGTTGGCTGATAGGAAGTGAAAGGTGTTTGAACAGATTCAGTATTTATTGCAGAGAATGCATGTTTACACCCAGCACATTTTCCTTGTTTTACTTGTTAATTTTTACAGAGATCTGTCTAAAGTGATCTTGTGTGTAAGCATGTCAATGTCATTATGTATGTTCATTTTATACAGTTTCCATGAAAGCAATGCAAAAGGATCTGATTAAATAATAAAGTATAGTTATGTCTTGACTTTTTGGTTCTCCTATGTAAAGTACAGAAGAGCTAATGCCATACCACTGACATCAGTGGTCACAGACAGGTTGATATGATGCAGAAGCTTGTTTGGCTTCCTCTGCTGCATGTATTGGGCAAGATGTCTTTATGGAACTTTTTTAGAATTTTCTTTGCAGCATTCTGAACCACCCTATTCCCCAGTGGAATGTAGGTCATTGTGACCCATTTTTAATATATTAATGACTTTGCTATTTACAGGTTAACAATGAGGTACTTCATTATCTCTTGACAGATCAATGGCTATAGACATTTTTTATAAATGGAACTTAGTTCTCAAGGGGAAGTAGATTGCACTGACTTTTCTTTGACAGTTACTTTGTTGTGTGCAGGTTATCTTGACTGTCAGAGATTACCTTATGGCTGTTCCATTTAAACATACTTGGGACCCAGGGAAGGCACTTTTAAATTGGGTTACTCACCCATAGATGCAATTCAGAAATTTCTTATCATTTTAATATGAACTCTGTGAAATCAAAGTACCCAGGCATATATCATTTTAATATGAACTCTGTGAAATCAAAGTACCCAGGCATATATCATTTTAATATGAACTCTGTGAAATCAAAGTACCCAGGCATATATCATTTTAATATGAACTCTGTGAAATCAAAGTACCCAGGCATATATCATTTTAATATGAACTCTGTGAAATCAAAGTACCCAGGCATATATCATTTTAATATGAACTCTGTGAAATCAAAGTACCCTGGCATATATTTTTAAAACACTGCCTTCCCAGGGTACCATGTATGTTTAAATGGAATAGCCCATAGAATAACAAATCCCTAAACTGATGGTAACACCCTGTTAGAGCTAACTTAAAGGTCAGATATATTCAGCAGAGCTGCCAGACTCCAGTAATCTGGAACTTGGGACTAGTTCTGTGGTATTTCTTCACCTATTAAATTGGGCCAGTTTAAACCTTGATTTTTTTTCTCCAGGATTTGCATATGAGTCACAATAATCAAAATTAAAAGGCCCATAAACGGCATGTTTCTTGCCCTGTTGAACTTAAAATCCCTTAAAATAAGTGGACAGTCACTGACATAATACAGTAACTCCTTCCCTTTATTGGTTCACAATTACCTTAATTTTTGAGTTTTATACTTGGAAATCAAGAGGTTTCTTTGTACTCAGGAGCCAAATACCTGAGAGTCTTGTTGAAAGTTTTGTACTCAGGAGTCAGAGATTTGGTGAAGGAACATTTAGAACAACAACCATATATTCCTAAGTCCAGTCCAACTGCAAACAACATAGACCCTGATTTGTCTTCACATTGCTTTACTAATTACTCCTAACAAGCTACATAGACCCTGATTTGTCTTCACATTGCTTTACTAATTACTCCTAACAAGCTACATAGACCCTGATTTGTCTTCACATTGCTGTACTAATTACTCCTAACAAGCTACATAGACCCTGATTTGTCTTCACATTGCTGTACTAATTACTCCTAACAAGCTACATAGACCCTGATTTGTCTTCACATTGCTGTACTAATTACTCCTGACAAACAGCATAGACACTGATTTGTCTTCACATTGCTTTACTAATTACTCCTAACAGGCTACATAGACCCTGATTTGTCTTCACATTGCTATATTAATTACTTCTAACAAACAACATAGATCCTGGTTTGTCTTCACATTGCTGTACTAATTACTCCTGACAAGGGGCCCCGAGTGGCCAAGTGGTCTAAAGCGCTCTCCGTTACAGATCACTGCCATCTCACCTCTGTCTGCGTGGGTTCGAGTCTAGGATTCGGCGAATGTGGATATGTGAGAAAGCTTGCCAGTAGCTTCTCGTGGGTCGGTGGTTCTTTCCGGGGGTTTCCCGGTTTCTTCCTCCACCATTAATACTGGCCGCCATGTATAGCCTATCGTGTGCTGAAAAATGGCGTTAAGCCCCACAACAACAACAACTACTCCTGACAAACAGCATAGACACTGATTTGTCTTCACATTGCTTTACTAATTACTCCTAACAGGCTACATAGACCCTGATTTGTCTTCACATTGCTGTACTAATTACTCCTAACAAGCTACATAGACCCTGATTTGTCTTCACATTGCTTTACTAATTGCTCCTAACAAGCTACAGAGACCAAGATGTGCATGTGCATTATGTGATGGCAGATCTGGGTCTGTGTGGTTTATAGTTGGACTTTACTTATAAGCAAATATAGATGGTAAAGTTCGTACTTAGCAACAGTGCTATAAAGTTTTTTGAATGTATGTTCAGTAAAACTCAATTTTTAATGTATACAGCAGAAATTTATGGTTAAAATTACTTAAAACTGTGTTGTAAAAAGCTTGACCTATTTCATGAAATTAATGGCTAAAACTAAACCTTGTTGTAAAAAGCTTGACCTGTTTAATGAAGTTAATGATTAAAACTACTTTAAATTTGGCTGTAAATGGCATGGATATGGCTATTTAGTTCTTATGAGGACTAAAACTTGAATATGATTAATGATGGCTTTTTGTACGCCTAAATTTTGTCTCCTTTCTTACTTTCAGGGTGTAGATAACATTGCTTACAATAATCTTCTCAAGGTTCTTAATTCAGTATCCCCCAAATATCGCACATGGATATATCTTGTAATGAACCTGTGTCATTGCAAGATGCTCCCCAGTGTTCGGTTAGCATTGCATTAAAGTATTGACTCGTGTAACACAAGTGCAGTTGTCTTGTAGGTTCAACTCAATATTAACTAACTCATCTCACATGTTATACTGCCTTAACTCATGCTCAACACAAAGTAGTGAATTATACTCGCTATTAATTTTAACTTTTTGTCAATCATGTTGTCCTGCCCCAGTTTAACATGCAGTAGAGTTGAAGGCTGTAGTTAAGTAGGTAGACTGTCAGACTTGTAATCCAACAGTCACCATTTGGAAACCCACCCAGGCCAGTCCATGGCTGCCTTGGTGTATCTTTGTGAAAGGCCTATAAGCTCCAGTATTTCTTGGCATGATTTAGCCATAAATATGTGAAAAATGCCATTAAAACAAAATGGAAAAAAAGAATTTGGAAACATTTGCCATTTTCAAAATCAAAAAATATAAATGAACAAGTTGTGAGGTAGTAGTGCACTAGTGACTGTGCAGAGTATCTAGACACTGACTGTTGATGCAGATGATTTTGTTCGGTGGAAACCGATATAGTTCTGTAATCAATTGCCAGACCGTCAAAGGTCTCCAGGTTTCTGCTTTTATTACTTATTGAATCGATGAAGAATGATAAGATGGTGATTTTATTGTTATTTATACTACAGATTCAGTCTTCATGAAAGCAAGTTAATAGTATCCTTTTAGATATTAGTCAGTCACAAACAAGTTATTAGTGTCATTTAAGGTATCAGGGAGTCGGTCACAAGCAAGTTATTAGTGTTATTTAAGGTATCAGGGAGTCAGTCACAAGCAAGCTATTAGTGTCATTTAAGGTATCAGGGAGTCGGTCACAAGCAAGTTGTTAGTGTCATTTAAGGTATCGGGGAGTCGGTCACAAACAAGTTATTAGTGTCATTTAAGGTATCAGGGAGTTGGTGACAAGCAAGTTATTAGTGTCATGAGGGTATCAAGGAGTCAGTCACAAGTTAATTTCCAGATAGACCATAGCATTTGTAAACCATGAAAATGGCTATTGGTAACGTGCAAGTAATTTGTAGCCTAATTTCAGCATAATTTACCTATACTTGAAATATAAGGCTTTATATATGGTGTAAGATTAGAAGTTTGAAAGTGCTGTTTTCTCGTTTGGAAGAAGTTGTTTGGATTAAAAGTTGTATAGTGTCTCTTGCTAAAAGAAGGACTTATTTACTACAGATGTCATTGGGCAAGTTCATCAATGAGGTGTTCATGCATTGTTGAAAATGTTTCATTTCACAATGTTTACATCCGAGTCGTACCCTGGCAGTTCTATTATTGGCATCTCAGTGAACCTTTCAGCTGTGTCTTGAACAGTGAAAAATGCCTTATAAAATACCTTGTTGACAACTTTGTGCATCCTGAGTACAGATTACATATGATCTGGTACTTTGATGATTTTGGTGGGTTTTTTTAATCCAGCAATTCCTTCATTTATAGTTTGTACTTATTTTGCAGAAAGAAGCAAGTCCAGCCAGCAGCAGAGGAGGTGAACAGACCATTTGTCTGAATCGTCATTTGTCTAATAAATAAAGGTTCCTATAAAGGCTGAAAAATAAGGTCGATAATGTTAAACCAAAACCTCTAATTGACCGAGAGTTTCTCTAATTGGGTTAGCTTATCTCATTACTTTCTCTTCGACTCTTTGTTTTTATTTTATGGTGTGTTTCGTTTACTCGCCGGGTCACTCAGTATTGGTCGTTCACCTCCTCTGCTGCTGTAATTAACCAAAAATTTTATCAAGACCTATACGATACCTGGATCTTGGGTCATGTAAATTTATCGTAATAAATCCGTGTGGGGTAACTTGTGCTTTCGAAAAGAAGTTTTTGAACTTGATTATGTCCATATCCCCTGAACACCAAGTTTGATGAATATTTCGCAGAGTATGTGTATCGACTCCATTAAACACGACTAAAATATTGCAGTTGTCTCTGATCACTTTAGGTATTTGTGTATATCGCTGAGTAACATAGATCACGTCAGTATTTTTATGTCTGCCTCTGGAAAATATCCGAGCTGGATTTGATTGTTTATTTAACATAATATTGTCATATACTACTAGGTTATTAATAAATCCATCAAGATCGTCTATGGATGGGGCTTCATCAATATCGGTAATAAAATCAACATCATCATCGCCGTCTTCATTCAGCAATTTTGCGTTTTCATTATAATCTTTAAGTACTTCATAACACCGTTGATCATCTACAGATGGTGCTACCAAATATAATTTATCCCACTTGAGCCATCGCATTATCAGATTAAGTAATAATTGTGTCTTACCAGATCCAGATCGGCCTATTATAATCATTCTAATAGAATTTGGTAGTGCTGGATGGTGCCTTACTGGTTCTTGTTTTCGTGTCGCTGAGAAGTCAATTATATCCATATAATAAATAATATGAGTTTATATTGTGTTCGATGCAGAGCACCCACCCATACCACTGGATTAACAACAATAACAACAAAAAATAAAAGACGTGCAATTACAGGCAAATGTGTAAAATGTGGCATAAGAATATATATATATATATATATATATATATATATATATATATATTATCAGCAATTTTAACAATATCATCTTCGTTAAGATCAGGAAATTCTTTCCTGACATCATCAATATTAAATATCCGGTTCTGGTAACCAAACTTGTTTCTGTGGACGATACGATATAATCGCTTCATTTACCTTCGATGATATCAATATTTTATTATCAAGCATTTATCGTAATAGTACTATTGGAACCCAACATTTTTATGAAAAATGTTTTCCAAACCAAATATAAGTAATCGGATGGAGATTTTCTGTAAACTCAAATGATTGTATATAGGCGAATCCAGTTAAGTCAAAATCTGGTAAGGGTCCGTTTATCGCAACTCTGGTCATCTCGTGTGATGGATGTCCAAATCTCTTAAAGTATTTAGAACATTCTCCGTACCCAAAAAAACTTCCAGGATAACATGCTACCATATCAACTGAGGTAAAGTCGCTATAATCGTATTTAGTATTCCATAATCCACCGTGCCCATATTCAATACAACTTTTCTGGACATCTTCAAGAAATTCCGATCGTGTCGGTTTCCATGAATTTTTCTCCTGAGCAAAGTGAGCAGCAACTGATGGAACGGTAAAACAATTATTTAGTAATTGTCCAACCTTGACATCATCAGAAGTATATTTTAATGCAAGATTTTTCATTTCTTCATGAAGAGATTCTGTACGATAAATATCACCATTAGGCTGTACAAACTGATCATGATAATCATATTCTGAACTTTGAAATAACCAAACAGACACAGGGTCACTTTTACTGATATTCCTGATAAAATCAAATATATGACCATTATAAAATTTAACCGTTCTGTCTCGTGGAAATATTGTTACTGCCACAGTCCATGCGTGTGCATTATGATCAATAATATATATTGAAGCTCCTCTTGATTCATATTTCGATTTATACAAAATCTCTCCGGTTAACGTCTTCACTGTTATTGGGAATTTTAATATCTTTCCCAGCTCAGCAACGTCGCTGATAGACGCTCCGGTATCTTTAACTGCTTCTGCCCATGTATTTATTTTTTTACGTCGTAAATCCGTTAAACCATTGCCACGTATCGCGTTTGTGAAGTGTTCTGTAACCCGTTCAGCTACACAGTTTATTCTTGACTCTGACAGTCTCATCGGCTTGAGATCATTGACGTCAGGTTTATTATTCAACGGATATATTGCGTAGACAACTGCAGTTACAGGATATACTCGTCCATAATACGGTTTATCAATACCAGTCAGTATTCCGGGTTTGGATTTGTTATTTAATGTAACAGTATTATTTCCAGTAACGAGTATAGGGTCACGCTTATCATGAATAATCCAAGTGTCTTCGTCTGTATTTACAATAAATTTGACTAGAATAATATATCGCTTATTGTCGAGATAGTTAATAATATCTCTACCTCGTTCGTCACTCATTCTAGCATCGATGGTATTCATAATCCTGAATGTCGACCACACATAAGCCGCACCATCGTCTCGAAATTCCTTCTTGGCTTCACGGATACGTTTAGTTATATCCATATTTGTTAAAGCCAGATCTTGCATCGAAAAACTAAATTTAGATTTCTGTAGTCTGTCAAGATCAAATCTAGCTCTATAAGGTTCAATTGCGGATAATTCCCCCATTATTATAATTAAGACAAATATATATTTAAATTGAATTTTAATATATATATAATGATTCAAACAAAGAATCGATGTAATTGGCTTATGATCGGATATACTTCTTGTAACAAAGCATGCGTAAATGAATTCTGCGGCTACCATATGCAAAATGTTAGACATGGTAGTCTAGGACCAAAACCGTTTGTACAATGTAGTGTTGGAGTCAGAGGAAAAACTCAGTTATGTGTAAAATGTGGTGGTAAAAAATATAAAGAATTAAAACGATATTACGATAAAAAAAAATAATACCTTGACATTGTCAGGTAAATCTCCTATAAAAACCGCAGAAGATTATCTCGCTAGAGTTCAAAACAATGATTTAGACAAATAATATTATTATATAAATGGAGCAAAAAGAATTTGTAACGCATCCAATCATTAAAAATTATGAAGAATCTCTTGATGGTGTGATTAGAAATTGTCGATCGTAAAACCCAGTCGGTTGTCTTGACAAATTTGGTTATTTTAGATTTAATACCAGTGGAAATAAAAGTTATTTCTCACATAGGTTCATCTACGAATGTTTTCATGGGGTCATCGAAGATGGACTTGTAATCGATCATATTGATGGGAATCCAAAAAATAATTGTTTATGTAACCTGCAAGCTATTACACAGGGTCAGAATTCTGCGCGTGGAAATACTGGAAAATGTAAAAAGTTTGCAAGAAGAGTTATTAAATCCGTAAATGCAAAACCAGGCCAAGAAATAATATTTTCATCAATAAATGTAGCTGCCAGATATTTTTGCATCAACCCATATTCGGTACAACTTGTCGCAAATAAAACATACAAATCTACATTTTCCAAAAAGTACGATCAGCGGATAATATTTGAATATATCCCTATTGTGTCAGATAATGAAACTATATAACTCTATCCTCTTAACTTAAAATTTAAAAAAATAACAGAATAAATAAATATTTTTTTTTACTGTATAGTTCGACTCTGTCAATTTTGCCAGGGGTTTTGTTTAGCAATCACCACAGTCAAAGGTCCACCTTCACTGTCGCTGCTCTCAGTGTCACTTGTTTCACCTTTGACAGAATCAAATAACATAATCTTTCTCAATTACATTACACGATTGTCCACAATCTTTTTTCTTTTGCACTCGTGAGACAATTCGGATCTAATCTTTTCGATTGAACGTGCAAGAGGTGCAAATGGCTTCACCTGTGTGTCGTTTACCATTGCCAAGGATTCTAACATAGATTGTTAAATTAATTTCACGAATCTATAATTAGATGGCAATGTGTATTTGTTCTCGAATATTCGTTGTTGTAATGATTCAAAATCACACATATTTTTCTGAGGATCAAGATTATCAGATATCTTTATTCCGTCATGTTTTAATTTTTCAATAGCACAAATAATATCATTAATGTTTTCGTAGTTCATTATATATATAAATGTTTCTTTAAAATAAAAAATAATTGACATTCAAGCTTTTAACTTTGACTTTTTGACCTTGACCTTGACATTTGACCTTTCAGGTTTTAAAGTTGACTGACTGTTGTATATATTATTATTTTATGTTAGGTTGACTTGGTCTTATATATATATATATATATATATATATATATATATATATATATATATATATATATATATAATTATGATTATATATACATATGATTATATGATTATGATTTTGATTATATTTTTTGCGGACGGCAGAAACACATAATTGTATGATTATATATACATATGATTATGATTTTGATTATATTTTTTGCAGATGGCACAACACATAAACTTACCCTAATGGACGGAATGAACGGGGCCTTATCTACGTCCAACAGATTTTATACACTCTCCCCCCCCCCCATAATCAACCCCGGGGAGTGCAAAAGTACACCCACCACGTGTTGACATGGTGGGAGAGTGTATTATTTTTCTGTTGGATTTCGAAGATTCCTCCGGACCCCAATTATCTTAGAAAAATGGCATCAAAATCGCCTCCATTGACATATGTCGATCATGGGAATCGAACCACTGACCTTGAGTACGAGAATCCAACGCTATAGCACTGCACCACTTTCCGATTCATACAAATATACGTTTTAAAATTATTATATAGTTAACTCAATACCAAATTCCGTACGAGCAGTATACTGAATAAAATCACAATTATTATAGCGCTGTAGTGTGGATTTATTTCAGAAACTGAAATATTTTAATTCTACATAGTGAGTTCGGAAGCTGAAGAGTATACATACAGATCAATATAGCCTGTTACCTGAAAGATCTAATAAATTACATGGTTGTAAGCAGGCATAGTGAATAAAATCAATCAATGTAAACTGTATATTTCAATTTCCAAACACACTTCATAAAATATACTGTATAAAATATTACATTTTCTGTATAAGTATGCGAGATTAAAATACATGTATGTAACATACAGGTAAACAGCTAAAAGTAACTCTGATTTGTAATTCAACGCGCTTACAAGCCGACGTGATTTAATGGCTTGCTGAGGTCATGAGAGTCAAAAGGTGCATAAATATCCCTCTCTGTTACAAATTGCTGCTTCACTAACAGCTAAATGCTTACAGAGAACAATTAAATTACTGAAATATTACCGTTACGATGCAAGAAAAGTATAACCATTTTCGTGATCTTATGAATCAACGCAGTAACAAGGGAGATAATCGTTTAATTTACTCTACAGAGAGAGTTTTTGCTCGGCAGAGTTATCTCGCTTCATTATATGTGCAATTGCCTCAAACATATATTATTACAGGAAATTTGATTATCATACAGATTTTAATGATTTTGAGTACTGTTTAACCCATCAGATTGAAGAATTTGTAACCATTTCATTAATCAGAGTACCATTTAGCCCATCAGATTATGAAAAATCAGTATATAAAAAAAATTAATATATTATTTCAGAATCAGATTATTTTTTTTCCCTGATTATATCAGGGAATATTTATTCAGTCGTTCTACGATAACGCTCTATGAGCGTACATACAAATTAATATTTAATTCTTCATTTCTTAAATCCAGAATGTGTCCAGCCTGGTCAGTAAGTTTAAAATGTATCCTTGATAATAGCGGATTATGTACACGTAGATAAACGTGATTAATTGGCTCAGATACAATTAACCACCCAAGTGGAGCTTGATGACTGAATGAATATAATATATATCCTTGCTGAGCCTGGTTAGACTTTGAAAGATCTACTTGATAGCTGCCATCAATTACGTCACATACTAGATTGACTGCGATTGTTGATGTTATATTAACAATACCAGGTGAGATATGGCGGCCTCCACCGTGTGGATCATTATTATATTTAAGAATGGTTGGTGGCGGGATTAATTTTCTCCATGAATCACATATTCTTTGAAAGTGTTCATCAATAAGATCATTAACTGATTTCTTCATTTCCTCATGATTAAATCCTGGAATTGCAAACGTTGGCAGCTGTTCTTCTGTTATTTTATAATATTTAAGAAATACTGTTTTAAATAATTTTCTACTGTGTATACGCTGAATTGGGTCGTCTTCATTAACTATATAGCTCCTAAAATAGCTATCGTCAGATGTATTCATTAATCTTTTCTCTCTATCAACAAAAACCTTATTTACATATTCTATGTCTGATACAACTTGATTCAAATGTTGTATTGTTTCAATTATCTGATTTTTTTATATCATCGTCGTAATAATTGTTGATGTTGGAAAATAAATTTTGTAGATCATTAAGTACACGTTCGTATTCAGATTTAACTGGATTAAAACATTAATAATTTGCTCAACATTAATTGTTGTCACAAATTCTCTTTTATTTTTTTTACTTACAGATATATCCAAAAATTCTTGTGTTGTTCCATCTATAAATCTATCAAGTCCTTCTCCTCCAGGAGGTCCTATCCATGGATATTTATTACCTTTACGATATTCTGGAAGTTTTATAAATATTCTTTTATCTGTAACGAAATCAGATCGTTGTGGTTCTGGTGGGCCTTTATAAACTGGTTTAACTTCAGGCCAACCTAACACGGATCTGATTGAAGATTGATAAATATCTACAGAATAATCAGGAGAATTTATTTCAATCGCTGCTGATAATGTTGGTTCGTAAAAAGTAATTACTATTCGGGATTCTTTTCCTGTAATAGATTTAATTCTGCGTTGAAACTCATTATTGATCTGTTCTATTTGATAACTGCCCGTTGGAATACTAACTACCTGCCAATCAGGAGTTCCATCAGGTTTATTCTTATTTGCAAATACTAATGAATTATTCGGTTGTAGCCCACCGAATGGTTTTGATCTAATATTTGGCCAGCTATGATAAACTCGTAATTGCGCTAATGCTATCTCTTTTGCTGGAATTGCGGTTCGAAAGTTAACGCTAAACTCAGGATTGGTCGAACTTAATAGTAGTTTTTGACGGTGCTGTATTAGTGACGATCTGTTGTAATAATTCTCTTGACTCAGTCAAGGACGCTGACATTATTATTATTACTATTATTATTTTAAATCGGGAATTTTTGATCCTCCACTTTTTCACCTTGGCTATTGTCAAGGAATATTTCATCGTAGGTTTTCATTATCGTTGCGATCTCCTCATCAGATATTTTACCATCGCTGAGGTACGACGAAATATATGACGATAATTTAGAATAAGCTGTTGTTACTGTGTGTAATTTTATTATATACTCGTGTAATTTATCATTTGTACATGTAGCTATCTTCTTAGCGATAATACTGAGAACGCCTGCGATAGTCGTTGAAGTTGAAACGACAATTGTTACAACTGCAGGCGCTGTCATTGTTATTGTTGATAATAATAATCCGGCTCCAGCAATAATAGCAGAAACTGAGTAAACAATTATATCAATGACAACCATACGTCTGCGATATTTTTTTACTTTTACTGTATAATCGTCGATGATATTTTTTAATTCAATCTGACATTTACATATTTGATTGTATCTGTGACGTTGAACGTCGATGTGGGACTGGGGTCCTTTGGTTTGATTCATTATTATTTAATGACGTTGTCATTTAATTAGGTAATTAATTAAGGAGTTTCAGCTACGAATTCCAGACACCACCAGTAACGTCTCGGGGGCATTTCCGTTGATATCAACGTAAATGTTTCTTTGGTGTTCTTATTTAGCATCACCAGTAGAGGATTATGATGTACATTCGATGATGATGAAGTGGCCGCAGTAATTTCCAAACCATACATGGACAGTCTGTATAACCCAGTTACTTCTGCGTTATGTTCGAGACTGTTATCGCGCGGTGTCCATGTCGATGATCCTGATGCTACTGTGTACACTATATTGTTAATTTGTCCGTGTGGAATTTTAATCAGATTAGTTTTACTAACAATATTAGGGATTCCACTGACAATATCGTTGAGTTTCGTGTTAACGTCGACGAGTTTAATATCAACAGTTGGTGGACTTCCAAAAAATTCATTAACAGATCTGTTTATATTTCAACGAAAATTTAAGAACGTTTCTACGTGATTAGAAATATCAGTTCTAAATGCGGTCATTTCATCATTGATTGTTGTTAACGAAGTTGTTACTGGAATTTCCTTATCATCGACGTATTTTTTCGTTGCAGCATCAAAATCAGATTCTGGTGTTCTGAGATTATTAATACCATTATTATTCATGTTGAGAAATGCACGCATTATACCACCGTTGGCTAATACGTACTTAGATTCTTGATCTTCGACATATATTTTTGTTGCGGCGTCTGTATCTGCGGCTGGGTTTCCAGGGTCTATAATTTTATTTCGGTTCATGATAATGTGACCCGTGAATGAATCACCAGCTTTCTTGATATAATCGTTAACTGACTTACCGGAATCTTGTATTTTACCTTGATCAGTAAAAGTAACGATATTATTAACAACCGCGGTAGGAATTCGTATGAGTACATCTGGCAGTTGTATATTACTTGTCTTTAATCGTCCTTGTTTATACTGAAAAACAACGACTTCATTTTGATCAGCACTTGTAATGTTTAATAAATCATCGATTTCATTTCTTAGCTGGTCAAGAGTTGCATATTTAGATAAATCACCTTGCTGATGAGCTTTACCACGAGAAGATCTTCCGTAAATATCTACCATTATATTTACTAATGTCTGTTTAAATGTGACAATGTAGTATATTCATGCACGACTTTATGAGGTGGCGTTGTTGATGACGAAATAGCATCAAGTACAGCGAGTACTTCACGACCACATATTGGCGGATCAGTTAATTTTTGTGTTGGTAATGTTGAATACCAGATTGGATTACTTTGCACGCTGCTAACATATTCTAAAAATTCTTTTGGTGGCGCCAACCCATACGAATAAAAAAAAATTATTCCACGTGGATCAATTGCATATGCAACCCAGTGAGTGCCACGGCCAGAGTTTTTATCGAGATTAATAATACCAGCTTCAATATTGTTTGGTTCTTTTGGTAATTGATCACGCATAAAAACACCTCTGAAGTTTTTTATTTTTAATTTTTTAGCTGCATCAAGTAAATCAAAATTGGACATGGGCAGAATCAATGAACTGTCCCTGGAAGTCTTAGACCCTTTCCGTACCATGAATATGGGGTCCCTGGCAATCTTAGACCGCGACCGTATACTGGGCCTGATAATCTTAGACGGCCCGGCTGTGGCACGTTTGGTGCTCTTAGACGTCTTCCGTGTTGTTTTGCCCATGATCTTTTTGTAAAGTTTTCTGCGTGCATGATTCCTTGACCCGTTGCTTTCTTTAATGCCATTCCAGCAGCAGTTCCAACAGCGCCTAATGCAGCTGCTTTTGCAACAGCTGGGGCTGCAGCGGTAATTAATGCTGGTATAGCTGCAAGAAGTGGAAATATACCACCCGTCTTAGCGATGTCTTTAATGGCACCCGCAGAAAGATTAAGTTTATACCTTTATTTGATTTTTTGGCTTCATTGAAATGCCTGAGCTGACGTTCTGTAAGAGATAATTTATTTTGACCACTCATTTGTTCTTTTTTTAGCGATAGCATTATTCCACAGTTATCTTTTGATGCTGATTGTAATCTTTTTAATCTGACCAGGAGTCAGACTGACATTAACGTGATTATATGACATTATAATATTACGAGCGATCTAATTACATGTTTTCTACTGGAGCATCAACGACTCTCATTCGTCCACCAACACCTTCAAGTAACATTGATTTATCGCTGAGTATAACGGCTATTGCTCTCTAATTAGCAATAGCTCCTATTGTCACACGAGCTCGAAAATGTATATCTACAACAGATTGTCTGGTCAAATCTAAATGTTCCAGTGAAAAGTAATAAATCGGATACAGTCTTGTAAAATCTGACTGTGATATTTGCAAACCAGTATCAACATTTTGATCACCTCCCATGAATGTCATCAGACGATGATATGCACGTGCTACATGATTTTGCTCGAAATTCAGTAAAATATCCCCGGATGGTTCTTGATGTCCATTGATTCTCAACGAAACCTCGGAAACTCCAAGATTGTCAAATATCATAATCCTACGCGTTTGATCATTTACCCGTGCAGCATCTTGAAATGCAATAAATATATGTCGCGGTGCAGAAACACCCTGCTGAGAAGCTATTTGCCATGTAAATAAACCATTAATGTTACTCTGGATAGAATCTGTGGTCATTGTTAACCATGATAACGTCGATTTACCGCCGCTGCTCATGAAAGTAAGTAACCGATCTTCTTAGATATTGATGGAGTCATTACTGGCATCCACAATGGAAGTTTTGTCAGAATTACTTTACCAGCATCACCAATAGGTCGCCATATTGCATCATTGTCGGTTGCTTTTCGTACGAGTACAACTGTATGCTTGGCTCCAAAAATAACCTTTCTAACATTTCTACAAAATCCAAAGATATGTGTCAGTGGAATTGTATAAGAAAACGCTCTTCTATTTCCTTGTAACATTGATCGACGTGCTGCAAATCCTAAGTTAAATTCTGGATTAGCACCATGAACCACCGGATTTACATTAACGTCAGCGGCGCCGGCGAAGTTTCTTGGTCGTCTTATATCATATTGTCTGTTGTCAGGGTGGTCAGAAGTATCCTTTACAAACATCATTGATGGACCAGCTGATCTTGAATAATCATCGCTGTATCTTGCAAGGCCAAGTATCGTCGTTGCAACGTCGACGTCTTTTTGAATTGATTCAATATTTTTTCCGTCAATCATGTACGTCGCGCTATCAAACAACGCCATGATGCCATTATCAACAAAACCAACTCTAACATCAGCGTTGTATTCAGTATTATCTGTTTTTATAACCTCACCTTCTACTTCAATAAATGCTTCAGCGGGTAAGAAATACCTACTTGTATTGAACTTGAAGTTCAATTCGTCCACGCTGATCTGGAATTCGAGCGTCATAAGAATAATATTGATAATCACGCACAGACTCATCTTTAAGTACTGGTGCGTCCATATCAAATGCGGGATCAGATATACGTTTGAACATCTTTATTATATTTGCTATCGTCTAACACGAAGACCACTTCCAGCTATTAGACTAGCGGTTATATTTTTTTCTTTTTCTGACATTGGTACACTAGCTAACTCTGCTAGTTTTTGATTAGCAGCTTGATTTATTATTTTACTAATATTTGCAGGCATCACTTCGGTGCTGGCCAGTTTCACTGGTGGCTGAGGTTTTCGTCGTATTAATCGTGCTAGTCTATCCTTGATTGCTGAGAATGCCCTCCTAGCAACATCACCAACAGCACCAATACCTTTTTCACGAACAACATCAATAGCTTTCATTCCCAGGTGCTTTGCAATCGGTATTGCTTTTGGGGTTATCCTTCTAAATAGACCTTGAACAACATCACCTAATCCATCTCCGTAGGTTGTTTTGTATACTGGTAATCGTGAATTTATTACTCTAACCATTATTGGTCCACGTTGAGTATTATGTATGATCATTTTATTATAGTAACTGTATCTAATTATATACTTAATCACTGTGGTAGTCATCGGCGATTTCATTAATGAGAGACCGATACACATTAATATCCATGATACCGCCTGTAAATAATCTTTTACAAATATCAGCTGCTTCATTAATTATTTCTGGGGAATTATTACCAGCTCGTTTTCCTCCAATGAGGATTTCTAGTCGATTAACATCGGAGAGAACGCTGTTTGGACAAGTAATAAAACCGCTTTCTTGATTAGTAAAACCGCTTCCAGTTGCGCCGGGAGGGTTGTCTAACGACAATAATTCTTCTTGCTCTTTTTCCGCCCTTTCTATTTCTTTTTTCAACAATTCTATTTCTTCTTCCTCTTTTTCCATTCTTTCTATTTCTTCTAATTCTTTCCTTTTTTCTTCCATTCTTTTTCTATGTTTCTCTTCTCTTTGAGATCATAGTGTTTCAGGTGGTGGGTGTGGTAGTAGTCCTCTTGATTTTTCTAACTCCTTTCTTAGTTTTGAAGGAGTCATCGGTTCTGCTTTTTCTCCATATGGTGGTAGTTTTAGAGGAGTCATCTGTTCTGATATTTCTCTATACGGTGGTAGTTTTTCTTCTAATTCCGATGTTAAAGGAGCTGTTTGTTCTCTTTTTGTATATTTTCGTTTTGGTCTTGCTGCTTCTTCTTGTTTTTCACTTTCTCTTTTTTCTTTTCTTTGTTGTTTTTCTAATTCTTTTGCTCGTTTTACCTGAACTCTTTCTTCTCGTGTTATTTGTTTATGTTCTAGTTGTTGTCGCTTTGCACTTTCCCTTTGAAAATCTAACTCGTTAACATATTTATTTATTTTTAGTTTATAATCAATATAATCTGGATTATTTACTCCAACTTGATCAAGTCCTGTATTTATGCGATATAACCATTTATACCAGGCTTCACGATCTACAGGTTTTTCAGCGTGTTCAGGACTCAAAAAAGATTTTCTATTTTTGAAGGTACCAACAGCAAAAGTATGTAAATTCTCCCTGTCAATTTCCTTAATATGTTTTAAAGCTATTTCATTGAATCTATCAGTCAGATTAATCTTTATTTTTGTCTTTTTTGCTTTAGAAGCTTCAGCGCCTTCAGGTATAAGTATTTGCTGAGCAGCAGCTATATCAGCTGGAAGCCCACGTAAAATCCTTTTTGTTTGTTTTGTTCTTTCTGCTATTTTTCCAGTTGCTTCAGCAGTTTTTTCTAACGCAGGAAGAAGACCTTTAGTGGTTTCTGTAATAGGTTTAAATAATTGTTTTGTATCATCTGCAAATTCAACTTGAGATTCCTGACGTGATTGCAATTGTTGCTTAACAGAATCACGAAGGGGTAAATATTTTTTAATTGCCTCTAGTCGCTCTCGAGCTAATCTAGCTGAGTGTGGTTCTCCAATCATTATTGATAATATTTATACTGGCTGTTTAATTTACAGCAGCAGAGGAGGTGAACGACCAATATTGAGTGATCCGGCGAGTAAACGAAACACACCATAAAATAAAAACAAAGAGTCGAAGAGAAAGTAATGAGATAAGCTAACCCAATTAGAGAAACTCTCGGTCAATTAGAGGTTTTGGTTTAACATTATCGACCTTATTTTTCAGCCTTTATAGGAACCTTTATTTATTAGACAAATGACGATTCAGACAAATGGTCTGTTCACCTCCTCTGCTGCTCAGCCAGTAGGTTCATCTTTTATCATATGTTTTATTCATATGGCCATTGTGGTTATTTAACCTACAGTTGTTTTATTAATATAGCCATATGGTGATTTAACCTTCTAATATCACCAACCGAATCTATGATTCTTTTTTGTCCAGTTTGCTTTCATTCTTAAAATCAGACAAATCATGATTTGGTTTCCAAAATTAATTATTGATCGTCTTTCATATTCATGCTGCCCAGTGTAACTGGTTAATATCCACACTGCCCATTGTAATTGGTTATAATCCATACTGTCCGGTGTATTTAGTTACTATTCATACAACCCGCTGTAGTTGGTTACAATCCACACTGCCTAACTATAACTGGTTACCATCCACATATCCACACTGCCCACTGTAATGGGTTACCATTCACATTGCCCAGTGTAAAGTGATTACCATACACACTGCCCAGTGTAAATTGATTACCATACACACTGCCCACTATAACTAGTTATCATCCACACTGTCTACTTAAACCGGTTACCATACACAATGCCCATTGTAACTGATTACCATCCACACTGCCTACTGTAATTTTGTTACAATCCACACTGCCCAGAGTAATTGATACCATCCACACAGCCCAGTGTAATTGATTACAATCCACACTGCCCACTGCAGTTGATTACCATCCAAACTGCCCTGAGTAATTGGTTACCATCCACACTGCCCACTGTAATTGGTTACAATCCACAATGCAAACTGTAATTGGTTACCATTCACACTGCTCACTTTAATTGATTACCATCCACACTACCCACTGTAAATGGTTACCATCCACTCTGCCCAGTGTAATTGGTTACAATCCATACTGTCCACTGTAAATAGTTACCATCTATACTGCCCACTTTAACTGGTTACCATACACACTACCCAGAGTAATTGGTTACAATCCACACTTCCCAGTGTAATTTTTACCATCCACACTGCCCAGTGTAATTGGTTACAATCCACGCTGCCCACTCTAATTGGTTACCATCCACACTGCCCACTCTAATTGGTTACCATCCACACTTCCCATTGTAATTGGTTACCATCCACACTGCCCACCGTAATTGGTTGCCATTCACAATGCCCACTGTAATTGGTTACCATTCACACTGCCCACTATAACTGGTTACCATCCACACTGCCCACTGTAATTGGTTACAATCCACACTTCCCATTGTAATTGGTTACCATCCACACTGCCCACCGTAATTGGTTACCATTCACAATGCCCACTGTAATTGGTTACCATTCACACTGCCCACTATAATTGGTTACCATCCACACTGCCCACTGTAATTGGTTACAATCCACACTTCCCAGTGTAATTCGTTACCATCCAAACTGCCCAGTGTGATTGTTACCATCCACACAGCCCAGTGTAATTTGTTACAATCCATGCTGCCCAGTATGATTAATTACCATCCACAAAGACAGAGTAATTGGTTAAAATCCACACTGCCCACCGTAATTGGTTACCATCCACACTGCCCACTGTAATTCGTTACCACTCACACTTCCCAGTGTAAATGGTTGCCATCCACACTGCCCACTGTAATTGGTTACCATCCACACAGCCCACTGTAATTGGTTGCCATCCACACTGCCCACTGTAATTGGTTACCATCCACACTGCCCACTCTAACTGGTTACCATCCACACTGCCCACTGTAATTAGTTATCATCCACACTTCCCAGTGTAATTGGTTACCATCCACACTGCCTACTGTAACTGGTTACCATCCACACTGCCCACTCTAATTGGTTACCATCCACACTGCCCACTGTAACTGGTTACCATCCACATTGCCCTCTGTAATTGGTTACCATCCACACTGCCCACTCTAATTGGTTACCATCCACACTGCCAAGTGTAGCTAGTTGTGCCGTAATTTAATAATGTGCTCTCTACTTGAGAGAATCATCACTATCACACATAATTGTATAATTATAACAAAAATATACAATGGAGTGGATGGGAAAAGTTTCAGCATAGTAAATGTTTCTCTTGGCAGACATTTCTAGCAAGGTTAGAAATATCGTAAAATAACACAGCAGGACATATATAATAATTAGTACTTATTTGTTGTTTCGTTTATTTGACTGTTGACGTTTTTGGTTTTTCCTCGGTAGTTTCATTTTAATGGCATTGAGTTTATTCACTCTTACATTGATTTTATACATTCATCAAATTTGTTAGTATTTTGTGTTGAGTTTTGTTTTTCCGTTTCCCATATCATTTTTTTTCTTTTTCGGGATGCAACATTCTTCAACTGATTGTACCACGTGACCTCACACGATTGGACTTCGTCCTGCAACATGTATCGCTTGTGTGCAAGCATATCTTAATGTTGCTTGTGTAGCTTGTTTATGTAGTTCAATTTCACTGCTGCAAAATGTCAGGTGGAAGTTCTGCCGTAAAGGTTATATCTTCCAAATCCGTATACCTCACTGTAGAACGTATAATGGGTTTTACTTGATCTCAGTAGAGTGAAAGTTTTGCCATTTAGCCTCCTCAAATATTGTAGTAATTCTTTCAGACCGAAGGTTTATGGATGTACAAAAAAATGTCTCGGATAAAAACCCATTGGACAAAGCATGATCTATGGAGAAACAAAATTTGGAAAAAGTTTGGCCGTTTCCATGATTGCATCAACATATGTTTAACTTAACCTTGATGTTAATGTCAAAAGCTCACATAGGTACTTGTGATCTTTACTTTGTACCGTCCTAAACGCATTTTTAGGTGTAGTTGAAATCTTTATTTTTTTAAAAATTGTTAACTCTTTTCTTTGAAAGTACTTCTTTGCTAGAAAACTGTTACAATGTAATCGCGTTTATCATATGTATTTTCTGCATTGCATTCGCTTTATTACGTTTTTCGTGTGTTGTCTGCATTGTAGTCGCCTTATCACATTGTGTGTACCATATTGTTTGTTTACCAGAGACTTTTTTAATGTAATTCTTTTCCTTGTGATTTTGTAATCAACTCAAATTCAATATTATGCACGCTATCAATCGTACACTCTCTAATGAATTGGCTTCTTGCGCCTTGTACTTCCAACATATCTTTCAGGCGTTTGGCACATCTTCTTCGAAGAAAATGCGTGCTTATTACGGAACATTAATTTTATTGTATAGTGTTTTCAGCAGGTTCCAGAATGTTAAATGATTCGCAGTATTCTTCCATTACGAGGGTACATGCTTTTTATCATTGATGAGTAGTGTTTGTAACTATTTTTATCTTTGTATGTGTCATTTTGTCTGCCGTGCAGAGATTATTCATGCTCCGTATCCTCTCTCTTCAAGGTCTCCATTTTGTAAATAACTTAAGCATCTAAAGGTACTTTTATTTTACTGTTTTTTTTTAAATAACTCAGACAAATGGTCCTTTCTGAAAATTGTTTTGTTTTTAAATCCTCGTTCTTTCACCTATTTTAAACGAAAGTGTTTAAAATATGACAGTTGCAATGCAAATCAGATAGCTGAATCCGTTTTTTTTTTATGTGTTCTACCATGCTTGCTTCAACTGGGGTCTTATTTTTAGATCTACGACAAATTTTATTGTATCTCCCGATAACAAACCATTTTCTATGTTCATTTTGAGGGAAATACTTTGTACATTCTTGTCTTTAGAGTCTTGTTACGCCATTCTTCTGCATCCGTTTTTTTCAGAGTAATTTGAACAGTATTCCTTTCCCTGCATGTTATTGACTTGTATGTTGTCAACTATTTTCCTATATAAAACTGCATCTGTTCAGGTTTTGGCTCCTTAAAGATTTCACTGAAACAACCGTTTTGTCATCACAACGTTTTGTTTTCATTCTTTCAGCTTAAGTGTCACCTCTGACGTTTAGCTGTATTCATTGTTGTCATTTTCATATGCTTGTTTGTCAACAATCTATGCCTGTCGTTGGCAATTGACGTAACTGACATAAACTAATTATATGATCATTATTCTCTACTTTCTTCTGTAATGTATAAGGAAATTATTTAAATAGCAATTGTTTCAATAGAGTGTATCTTGATTTGTATTTTGTTTTTTTTTTTTCCTATTTAATTTTTCCCAAAATTGATAGGAACATGTTAAATCATCTACACTGTCCCGGTGTCAGCAAAAAGGACTGTAATGCTGATGTTTTCCAATCACTGAAATGAAAGAAAACATTCAGGAAATATTGCAAGCATGATCCACTGTTTTTAGATGTATCAACAAGCCAACATGAAGATGGGCAATTTTATTTTCAACTATATATTTCTTCAAGCCATTCCAACGTATGAAAGGTTTTATTTTATTTTTTTTCAAAATTTGCAATTCCTGTTCAAGAAAACTAACTTTGATTACATTGTTTTCCCCTCCAAACTTGAAAGCAAATAAGAACTATCTATAGACACCAAAACTGTTGGTTAAAAAAGTGAAATATTTCTGTCAACACTTGCAACACTCTCGATTTATCACAGTGTAGATTTTGTGCCTTTATTCATTATATTTAAACCAAATTTAAATTTTGCGTTTTCTAATTAATCTTTATAGTCTGACTGCACTAATAACTTTGAATTTTATTTTTTGGATGTTACCATGTATGTAATAACAGTGTGCCGGTGTGAACAAATATTAATCTCTTGTAATGGTAACGTTTCAAGCTCTTGTGCGAATTTGTATAATGTTAAACTTTATATATATATATATATATATATATATATATATATATATATATATATATATATA
>JAECUM010005138.1:0-75960 GCA_016617855.1 Megalonaias nervosa | reverse complement strand
TAAGCTTTTTCATCTGTGTTTGGTCTATGATCTATTTTTCATGTATATACTTTGTAGTGCTCAACAAACTGAGTTTGTTCGACAGAAAAACAAATCTCATCCATTCCAAACCAAATGGAAAAGCTGTTTTAATGCGCATTCATTCACAATATGACTCTAAATGTCAATTTTAAGTAGACTAAAAGGGGAATCTTTTTAAACTAATGTCGAGCATGCGAAAAGTTCAAAGATTGCTGGACGGTGCTATGTGCACATTAATATTGGTACCCTGTATTGATGAATCTACGGTTGCGTATTTATTTTGGAATACAGCATAAATTCAATTTGTTTCTTGTAGTGTATTCTTTTATTAAGCCTTCATGAGTATATCATAAAAAAATTACTGCATTTGTATGGGAAAATACGAGCTCGGTTTTTTTCTTCGGGTTAATACTGCACTCCCAAGGTCGTGCAGTATTACTCAGAAAAACTTGTTCATATTTTTCCATACAAATGCAGTAATCTATAATTATTGTCGTTAAACTGGATGCATTATGCATTATCAATTGAAAACAATATGGAACTGAAAATTTATCCCCCCCTCCGAAAAAAGTCCTCATTTGTACAGTTGTTTGTCCCCTAAAATAATTCGCGGATTTCCCCGAATTTCATATGGTAAATTGGGCTCATTTTATTCCTCTTTCGATTTCACCTCTCTTTCGTTGCAAAATGTTGTCGGTAATAGAATATTGGTATTACTAGACAAATATGTGCAGCAATAGCATGTATCGAAATTACACATTTTCGAATTCCTTTTAATTTTTTTATTTATTTCGTTTTTCTATTTCGTTCATTCATTTTATGTGTTTTTAGTTATTTTGTTAATTAATTAATTAATTGTATGTTTGTTAACATGTTGCAGAGAAAGTTTAGGTCACACTGGAGTGGAATCTGCCTTTAGTAGTTGGGTGCGATCGACTTCTGTTTATAGGCTATTTCTATTATTACCACAATTAGTGCTTTTTATTTCGTTTATTTATTTTGTATTTTGGTCAAAAGTCGCGCAACATGCATTCATTATTAGTAACCTGTACTGCACGCATGAATAATGAATTTCAATTTTATGAAGCAAATAAATGATGCACGGATTCCTTCTCTTTTCAGTTATAGATTGGATAAAAGAACCCCAAAGATCTAAATCAGGTAGGTACAATGGTTGGTAGATTGACTGACTGGTTGAGCGATGGATTACGTGATTGATGGATAGATAAAAGGATTTATGTCCCCGATGTCGAAGAGTATAATAGACCAAAAACAACTGGTCAAACATATTCTGTCAATAAAGCTGCACATTAAATTGACCTATCACCACAGCAGAGGCAGCCACGACCTCTTATTAGCAAAACACACCATATACAATCAAAGTACTTTATGTTAACATTTAACCCGTGTGAATTAGTATTTATTTATTTATTTGTGTGTGTATACTGAAAATTCATGTCAAATGGTTGAAATATGTTTAAGTTATATCTATCTGAGTTTATATATTACATACTGTGGCAGTTGCTTAGTTGGTACATATAAAGCCTGAATGTATGGCATACTTCCATTGCGCCTGTAAATCACGTGTAATTCACACCTTTTCCAGCAATAGTATTGGTCGGGCAGTCCATATGTATCGGCACGTGTCCGTGTTTGACTGAGATACGGCGAAAAGTTAATTGTTTGTAACTATAAGCATCTGGAAGTAGCTTATAATGTTAACATATTCCACTTTCATATTTATTATTAAAGGGACTAGTTTGTAATTTTTCTCCAACTCCGCTTGAAAGAAACACGACCACGTTTACATTTGTAGAGTTCGACATAAGGCGGGGTAAACAGATGATTAAAATTTGTGTATCAGTAAGTATTAAACCTTTGTTGCAGCACACTTTAAAAGTGCATAATCAACACGAAGACCATATATCTATATAGGAAATATAGAAATATAGGTCATTTGCTATCTGGCTCTTTATGTCAAAATTCAATAAAACAAATAAACATTCCTTTTAAACGTCTTGAATTCGAATATTGTTATTTATCACATTGTCGGTACACTTTGCCTACAGTGTGTGCAGTTTCATATTTTTGATATTATACGTGTGAACATATCACTGTATGTGATTCTGATTGGTCCAAATAAGCCCATGAAATTATTGTGCAGTATTCTCTTTACTGATTGGCTGCGATCATTGGAAAACTTTTTTAACCCCGCCTTCTGGAATTGTTTCTTTTGAATGAACATTTTTGGCCGCCATTTTTTGATTCGATTCGCGCGAGGGAATTGGGAAAAAATGGTCTCGTCCAGTCTCAATATTGCCAATTTACCCCCACAGTGGTTTGTTATGTCATGTATAACATATCATAACATGAAAAATGGCAAAACCCCCAAAACAAGAACAATAACAACAAGCAAAACTATTGCTTATTAGATGATAACGAGGGTGGGGATGGGGATGGATGGGCGGTAGCATGGAACCGACCCTATATACAAGAATGGCTTAAATGTGAACTTACTGAAGTAAATAAACTCACCTTTAGTCACAGAAGAATGTAGACATAAACCGGTCTCCCCAACAGACAGAACTTTATCAAGCCATAGCATATTTACGCGGTAAATATGTAATGCAAGTCCGACTCAAAAAGAGATTTGTTTACGTCTTATGTACAGTCGAATGTTCCAAATCAAATACTGCAAATATCCGGTCACAAATACTTTGCCGTAAATAGTATATTTCTGCATCCAGTAATCTTCTTCTCACAAAAATATCGCAACAATGTAACGTTTAGTTGTGATGTGAAAAATTTCAACGTAAACACTGTTACTGTGTTGTGTAAGCCAACCCAACCGGTACTGTGCACCGTATCAAACAATGGGACATCACAGGCATTGGACATTTTGTGTTAACAAATGTTTTGCCTTTTGTAAAATGTTCTGTTTATTTGGATGGACGATTATTCTTTGATTTATAGTTATCAAAAAATGTATAATATACTTTTACTATTTCAACGTTTGTTATGGACTATTGTTTATGCATAAAATTATTCGTTCTTCTTTCTATCTAAATAATTTCCCCTGAAATAAAACTATGTTATAAAAAGAATCTCAAATGGGTAATAATTTAATATTAAATTTATGAAACTCGTTAAATAATATCCAGCTTTTGCTCGCTAAGGCTCGCAAAAGCTGGATATTATTCAACTCGTTTCATAAATTCAATATTAAATCGTTACCCATTTGAGATCCTCTATGTATATTTAATTTGTATTTTGTGTTGGCTTTTTTCCATGATTATATATTATGTCCAGTGTATTGTGTACTTGTACTTGACCTTTGTGTGTACTTGACCTTTGTCCTTAATAGAGGGTAGGAGTTGGGCCTACCTGACTAGTGTGTTTTTGTGGGGTTTTTTTTATAAACAACATTTTACTTAGCTAATATTTGGCTATGATTGTAGATTCTATATTAATATTATTATGAGGAGGAGGAGGTAAAGATGTTTACATAGATTCGAATTCAGGATATTGGTATTCCCCTGGGAAAAATATGGTCAACATGTCCTTTCCCAGATAGCTTGCTAAAATTTAAATAAACAGACCTGACCTTGTTTACGAATTTGATGGAAAATTCCATTAAGATGACAGAGCATTTTCAGAAGATGATTATTATAACAGTGGTCAGGAGGAAGTGTATATAAAACTGTTTACATCAGAATTACTCATTCCATATCTTAACATTTGTCTTAATGGAATCTATGTTAGTTAAGTTGAGAGGATTTAATTTATTTATTTAAATTATTCACTAAAATTACAAAGTGCTCATTGATTTAGAAATAAACCAATAATAAATATTATTGTGAATTCATTCAAGGACAGTCTCATCTGTGGTCACACTATGAATTTCATATTAAGTAATTGTTGAATCTCTAACAATAAAGCTAGAAAAGTCAGCAAAAGAAATCTGATACACTCTAAAGATACTTTTTTTTTCTCATATGTCAACGTCAGTGTTATTCATAAATCGTATTTATCAATGAGCTAAGTAAGCAAGCAGACACAACTTTAGATTGGTTAACATAAGGAATGATGCAGAATAAAATATTGGACACATTAAACAGCAATATTTAAGACGTTTTTCAAATCAGGCGAAGGCGTAGGAATTATTTATTACTTTGTTTACGAGACAATGAATTACCAATTAAAAAGTCCAAACTGGAGTACATGTTTTACACAGAAGAACAATTGAATTATTAAGGCAATTTCTTCCTTTCATAATTCGGAGCCTGCGCAATGAAACGTTAGTTTAAATTGAAAAGTTTAAAAATTTGGTCCCATATTCTGTTAAAATCTGAATACTCAATTTGAACTCGTACTCAGATTGACCGCTCCGGTGGCCCAAGTGGCTAGAACGTCCGGCTCAGATGCGGGAGGTCGCGGGTTCGAACCCCGGCCGAGTCATACCAAAGACTTATAAAAATGGTAGTAACAGTTACCTCGCTAGGCGCATAACATTAAGAGGTTAGTGTTAGGACTGGTTGGCCTGGTGTCAGGATAATGTGACTGGGTGGGACATGATGCATGATGCCCCAGTGGTAGACATCACTATAAACTGCCACACTGCAGACATAGTAGCGATATGACTGGAAAATTGTTAAAACTACATTAAAAATCAGAATCACACACACATACACACACACGCACACACACACGTACTCAGACAAACAAAGAAAAAAGATAGTCTATTACTTTGCTATGAATACAGTTAATATTATAAAAATGTCGCAATTATTGTTTAATATATTCTTCCACATGACTAGCTAATTGTAACCATATTTAGAAACTCATTATATGTTTTTATGTTATAGTAAAACTTCCCTAAACCAGCCCCTCTTCAGCCCACATTGTCTGGTCCTAATACAACTATTTTAATGCTAATTTGAACTTGATCCGATTGTGACGTCAATGCTGCTTGAGTGCTTAGATCCAATATTGCCTTCACTAACTGATGTTATTAATACCTCTCTCTCATCTGGGGAATTCCCATCATTTTACAAAACTGCCATTGTAAAGCCTCTGCTGAAGAAACCAACACTCGACCATAACGATTTAAAGAACTACCGCCCAGTTTCTAATCTCCCATTCATGTCAAAAATCTTAGAAAAAGTTGTTCTATCCCAACTTGTATCTCATCTGAATTCAAACAGTCTTTTTAGCAATGTACAGTCTGCATATCGCCCTTGCCACAGTACTGAAACTACTCTTCTGAAAGTAGTCAATGACCTTCTCTCTGCTTTGGATAACGGAAAGATTACAGTCCTCACTCTCCTTGACTTGTCTGCAGCATTTGACACTATAGACCATGATATATTACTTCACCGTCTCCAGCATGTATTTGGCATTCATGATACGGCCTTACTATGGTTCAAGTCCTACTTGGTCAACAGGACACAAATTGTGTCCGCAAATGGAAAACACTCCAGCCCAGTTGATCTATGCTGAGGTGTTCCACAGGGGTCTGTTCTTGGGCCTGTTCTCTTCATTCTATACACTCAGCCACTCTCAAGTGTCATAGATCATCATTCAGTGTCTCACCAGTTATATGCTGATGACACCCAAATATACAAATCTAGCCATCCAACTGAAGTTGAATCTACCATCCAAGGCGTAGAGAGGTGCATTTCCGATGTGAAATCATGGATGACATGTAACAAGCTGCAGATGAATGATGATAAAACTGAAGCCATTCTGATTACAACACAAAGACTTTCTCATTCACATCCTTTGCCTCAGACAATAAATATCAGCAACACTAACATTAAATTCACACAGTCAGTACGAAACCTCGGTGTTACTCTCGACAGTACTCTCTCATTGCACCAACATGTCATAAACATATGCAAGGCTGTATATCTTGAGCTGAGACGCATCAGCTCCATCCGCAAGTATCTTTCAGTTGATGCCCCTAAAACACTTGTGTGTTCCTTAGTACTTTCAAGACTGGACTATTGTAATTCAATTCTGTCTGGTTCGTCTCAATATCTACTCCAGAAACTTCAAAAAGTTCAAAACACAGCTTCTCGGATCATCCTTAGAGTACCACGATCAGAACACGCCTCCCCCCTGCTCTGTACCCTACACTGGCTATCCATACGATCCAGAATCAAACGCAAAATTTGTTCTCTGTGCTATGTTTCACTGACGGGCTCCAGTCCAACATACCTATCTGAACTCACCCAGATGTACACACCAGCAAGATACTTACGCTCCTCTTCTGACACTAGTATTCTCATTATTCCCACAATGAAAATGAAATCATATGGACAACGCTCTTTTGCATACCAGGTCCCAGCAACGTGGAACGAATTGCCCACTGAACTTAGACACAAAGACACAGTGATCTCATTCAAGAGTGCTCTTAAAACTCACCTATTTCAACTTAAAGAACAGACTTAAAGACCTAATAATGTATCCTTTAGCATGTTTTCTGTTTTCTAATTTTGTGGTGTTTGTTTTTATTTTTATAATCATATCATTATATATGTTTTTTAAGTGTTGTCAAATGTTGTAAAGCTCTTAGAGCTTCTAAAGATTAGGCGCTATACAAAGTCCTCATTATTATTATTATTATTATTATTATTATTATTAATTAGACATCTGTGTACCGACAACCTCCATAAATCGACCACATTTTTGGTCCTGATGGTTTCCGGTTTGGGGAATATTTGCTGTATTTTGGAATTTTGAGTTACAATTTAATTTTTATGCTCAGAGAAGTTTTGTGACACCGTAGCCCTTGGTCTGGTTGACATACTACTTTTACGCATGAACTTGTAAACAGATTCACGAGCTTTGTGACTCCATGGCTATCGATGCAGTTGTTATAACACTTTTAGACATGAATTTGTAAACAGATTCACGAGCTTTGTGGCTCCATGGCCATCGATGCAGTTGTTATAACACTTTTAGACATGAATATGTAAACAGATTCACGAGCTTTGTGACTTCAGGACCCTCGATGCAGTTGTTATAACAGTTTTAGACATGACTTTGTAATCAGTTTCGCAAGTTTTGTGACTCCATCGCCCTTTATCTGGTCATTTGTTTATGTGCGTTTCATTTGATACATGTACATGCAGTGAAAATCAGTTGAAGCTGCCAATAACTTAGTTAAAATAGAAGAACTGAAAGCTCCTTTTTATCGAACCTCTTCCTCCAAATATCGTTTCTCTTCAGCATTTTGGAATATACTAAAAGTCTAAGCCAGACACTGCACTAAATAATCGCATTTGCGTTAAATTAATTAACATGTACTGATAACCGTTCAAATTTTACTTTCGCAGGTGTTTCGTGGCTGATTTCTGGACCGAGAAGAACGACAGATGATAGTGCGGTGATTTCAAATTATCTGTTAAATGGAATTCACAGTTTATAAATAATGCCAATTAAATTTAAATGCCTTTGTAACTGCTGGATATTTCCAATTTAATGCTCAAAGATAATCTAGATCCAAATAGATTCATAGGTAGGTAAGCAGACAGCCTGATGGATAGATACATTTATAGTTTCATGCATAAAAATTTTCTGTAAATTCTCTTATAACAGTACGGCAGTCGAATTCCATTCAAAGTAAATTTTATGTTGTCTAAACGCATGTTTCAGTTACTTTTCATTAAAGTATTTATTATTTAGACTCTGTGCACAATGTATTTTACCCTCCTCTGCATATGTACAAATTATTTATTTTCTAGTGGAGACTTGCAGCACATCCCCTGTAGAAGAAGATGAAGACCCCTTACTTTGTCCTCATGGTTACGTATGTCACATAGAAAACCCGGGGAATCCGAAGAAAGGGATTCCGAATCGAGGTTATTGTGTGAAGGAAATAAGCGACATAAGTAAGTTCATACAGACTGAAGTAGTGTAAGCGTAATTATCAGATAAACTGTACTCACACCCACAGCTTTGAAGGAACACAGAAAACACAGAGGAGTTATCTCCGGTTGTTGGGGGAATTTTCAATCGGAACTTGCATGAAAATTGTGTACATCAGAATACAGTCCATTTCACTGAAAATACCAAAGAAAATGTATGTGTTTTTCTAGCTAATCAAAGTCTTTGTTTCATACTATGAATTCTTTCTTTCTTTCATACACTCTGCACTTTCCTTCAGGCCGGGTGAAATCGAATAAGTGTTGGAAATTCGACGGGACGCTTTTATTTGTTAATTGGAACGTTATTTGAACCACAAGGATTTAGGCATTACGGAAGTGATTAGCAGTGGAGAGAAGGTTGTGTGTGGAGAGCTCGATTTGAAGGGGGGGGGGGAGGGCGATGTGTTACGGAACTTATCTGCACCATAACTGCAGGGATTGGTAGCAGAGTCGGGGGGGGGGGCTGTGTTACGGAAGGCCATAACGGGAGGGTTTTATGTAATTCGGAATTATGTCACACAAGTCTCTCTAACCTCGACTCCACTACCAATCCCAGCGTTACGACCTGATTCCATGTGAATGGTCTTAACCGCCTGTGCCACCGTTTTCGATATGTACATTGTAGATTGAAGCAGCGTTCAGATTTGCTTGTAATTAGATTGCTCGTCTTTAATTCAGAATCATGCGATTGTTTTGCAGATCACTGCCATCTCACTTCTGTCTGTGTGGGTTTGGGTCTCGAGCTCGGCCAACGTGGGTATGCGAGAAAGCTGCCATTAACTTCCCACGAGTCGGTGGTTCTTACCGGGTTTTTTCCCGGGTTCTTCCTCCACCAGTTATACAGGCCACCATGTATCATGCGCTGAAAATGGCCTTAAACCCAAAACAGCATCAACAACATAAATCGTCGTTCTTTCGTTCTTTCGTCTGACGTCAGAGTTCCAAATCTAGCACGTCCGATTTGATCCAAATTGCATTCTTCGTAAGAAAAACAAAGAAGTGACAAGTATTAACGACCCTCCATTCCTTCATAGTGACGAATGGCAACACTTCGTTGGTATACATTCTTTAGCGTTTTGGACCAACCATACATGTATGTCCTTTGCACGGATCGAGCTGTAACAACTCGCGTTCTTCTCTCTTGCCACTCACATCAGAACGTTTTTCGCGATTGTTTCCTCTCTTTCTTTCCTAATTTTTTAAAAAAGAAATTAAATGTTTGTTATTAGATGCTTGTTACATAATACTTGCATAAAGAAGTCAGATATTTTATTTTTATTGTTTTAAATTGGGCGATTTATTTGCGGATCGTGTACAGTATACGTTTCCGCTGACTCCAGTGCAATAATAAAATAATGTGATAAGCGACTTCTTGGTTGACCTGGACAAGCGAATCACTAATGAACACGTTATTATTATTATTATTATTGGCTTAGTCCACTGCAAGTGCCTTCCTATAGCATCTGATTTTAAATCACAACAACCCGGTAATAGTTCAAAGGTCCTGAATAATAGTGTGTTGATGGGATTTTGGGCTTGTACACGTCCTTGGCTTAATTATAATATCTCGTTATTTTCATACTTATTGCCAGTCGTGTCCGAGGAAAAAGAGGAGACGTTGTCAGGTCTGAGAGGACAAACTGCATGTTTGATCGATAATTACTACCTTTTGGATGGGGCAGTCATGGTGTTCACAGATAAAAACTGGTAAGACACATACACACACATGTACACAAAGGGTGACCACAAATACTTAGCAAAAGTAAAAAATTATTAACAAAAGAAAAAATATTAATTTCACTGGGCGTTGATTGAAATTCTATACATTCATGAGCGATTGATAATTTGTTCCTTCTGTCATTAAAAACTATAGGTATTGCCTAACATCATCTGTTTGTAATTATCATCAACGTAAAGTTTACTGTTGTAACTTGTTCGAAGATTTAATGCTTTTTTATGCAGTGAAATAATGCATGGTGATTAATGTTAATTTTACAAAATTCCAGAAATGATGAGAAAGCTCAGAATCGTAAATTGCGCCACAAATCAGCAACCTTGATACTAAAACAAGGGTTTGCCGAAAAATCCACATTTGTGGTTACCTTGCACGCATACATATATTCAAGCCACTCGTCACCTCCATGCCTTCTCCTATCTCTTTTGCACACTTCTGTATTCCACAAAGTGACATTATTTTCCCAGTTACAAGACGACACATCCCATTATCCCACTCGCACTACATACCTTCTCACGTCAACCCGTAACCTGTACACAGTGGCAGCGTGACAGATGGAGGCACCAATGAACAATTTTCTTTAGTGGCGCTTATACTTTGCTACAGAGAACGGTTTTATCTCAGTTGCCTACCTCCCTTGTCACACTCTGCTAAATATAAGACCTATGAAGAAAAGCCCCCGTTACACTAAACTGAACGTAAACAATATCAGCTGCAAGAAACGAAGCTCCCACGGCGACCTCTTCGCCTGGCACATCGCATCTTCGCTAGCCAAGGTTCCGATATGATAATCCTATCACATCGGAAATTTGGCTAGCGAAGATGTGCACCTCTGGGCAATTGCCACCTCTCAACCCATCTCGCACGCCCCTGCCTGTCCACCCATCCACTTCAACATACATGGAGCACTCTCATTTACTAGTGACCTTGAACAAACTGATTTTTAGCGTTTTTAAACACATGTAGCGCATCAAATGTCCGCCCTCACCCATTCTGCACGCTATGATTTTGCACACACTTTTATAACGAGCGCAAAGCGAGATATTATGATAAAACACCAGTATCAAGTATTTCCAAGTGAATGCTTTAAGAAATTTTCGTCAACCGGAAGCTTGTCGTAAAACTTGAAAAGTTTTGAGCCTAGGAAGATAGCCAAAGATCCCTGGGGCGGATCCAGGCTTTTGTCTTTGTAAGGGAGTTTGATTTTAACAAGAGAGTTGTTCGTTTTTGCTTAAAATGGTCATATTTCCCTGTTTTTATTTTCAGTGGAAAATGTACCAATCTGATTGGAAATTGGGTTTCAACTGACCTCCATACCGTCCCCACATCCACCGATGACCACATATGAAATGACTGATCGCATATATTCCCTTTAGCTAGTCAATAATGCCTGATTTAAATAATAAAAAACAGTCAAGTTACTTTAAAAAATTTAAAATAAATTATTTTTTTACTACGAACATAACAAGACACTGATTGAAAATAATCAAGAGATATAAGGTGCACTGTAGTAGATTTTATTTTGCACATGCAAAAAAACGTGTACATACCGAAATGTAATAAATCTAACAGGAGTCACGAGATGTTCTCAGTCAGTATACACCTGACGCTATTTCTGCTGTACATACGGTTTTGTTATAAAACTTCATTCACAGTCTACCTCATTTTGAATCCTAAATGTGCACTCAGTAAAGAACAAACTTTTGTCATCTCTCACAGCAGTCTTCACATATCTCTCCTAAACATCACATCACTCTCGTCCTAACTTTGCACGCGACCAGCCTCATCACTTAAGAACTTCACTTCATTTCATACTTTATTTAGCACATATCTCTTTCTTCCGTCCTGCCACATTCTCATTACATGATATAAATCTCAGCCAAATCTCCATCATTACAGTGTGTGTGTGTGTGTGTGTGTGTGTGTGTGTGATTCCCACTCGACACCATCATGCCATTCACTTACCTTAATCTGCACACATTAAATTACCACTCCGTTGCACTCCAACCCACCTCATGATTCGAAAGTACTTCAATATTTAATCATGCTAAATTTTGTCATATGAATCTTACTTAACTAGACCCTGAGCCTCACCAAACGAGATCCTTGAGAGTATGTTCAATGCAACTTTACCCGAATCTCTTTCCTCTTGAACCCCTTTCCCATTCCCCTACCACTTTATCACCTTTTTCACCTATTGGATATGCTTCACGTCATTATTCTCATTCCTCCATTATAAAAATTTGATAAAGTTTTATTTTATTATTTTGATTTTGTTTTCTCGATATCTACAAAAGGCATCTTTACCAGTCCTTCTATGGTATGGAATATATTTGCTTGTTTGAACGATGTGGCAGTATGATAGAGTGTTTATTAAAAAGAATCTGCTCTTAAATATGGCCCCTGTCACTCATTGAAAGTAATGAAGAACAAAATCTTTTAAAACCTTCTAAAACGACATTCAAATTAAAATGATGCTGTCAAATACGGTAGCCATTACACACACACACACACACACACACACACACACACACACACACACACACACACACACACATGCATATATATATATATATATATATATATATATATATATATATATATATATATATATATATATATATATATATATATATATACCCCTTTCAACTTCTCCATATCCGGTCAGTGAAGTTATAATTTGCAAATGGAAAATAGATTGCAAATAGAAAGACATTTAAAGGACTTTTCATACAGCAAGAAAAGAAAAAAACGCTCTATAGAATACGACCGAACCGAATCTGACAGAAATAATCCTGACACAAAGGCAATTGGTCAAATCAAGTTGATATACCATGAAGTATGGATAAGGATACATAGAAACCTTGAAACATTTGTTTACGTAACATATACCATCGACGGCTTTTGAAGATTTTTTTTTTTACAGAAAGCCAGATGTATTTGCCAGCTTGCTCTTGCGTTCGGCTATTAGGCAGACCTGAACAAGACAGGCTTAGTCAGGTCCACTTGTTGTCTATCTCTTCTTGCCCTCGTCATTCTTCAATTGTAACTGGTGAATTTTTTCGCGTGCTGACATGTGAAAACAACGAATACTCAGTTTTATACATTCTTTTTCAGCCGTTGCAGAAAGGGTGTATTGTCCTGTGTTGAGAGGAAACACGTGCCCAGGGAGAATAGAAGCAGAAATAAGTTACGCAAAAGCGACAGTCGAAGTTAAATATCCATTCTATATATTTATTTGATAGATTTTCACCTTCCTGTGGTTAATATTTCACATTGAAATCGGGCAATATTCAATCAACGTTGCAGGAAACGGTCCATTTCATATTTCTTCAATTTCTTCAATTTACATCAGCGTTAAAATCATTTGTTTGTTGTAAAATATTTGATAATACATAATGATATACATAAATAAATGTATTAAAATGTTAAGTGTTTTGGTTTATTAATGTTTAAATTACATACCCTGTTACATCCATACGTTTTCGGAAATTCTCTCTCTCTCTCTCTCTCTCTCTCTCTCTCTCACACACACACACACACACACACACACACACATACACACACACATACACACAGAATGCAGTTAGTGAACCTGTAACATTCTCGTTATCCTCAACATCTAAAGCTAAGTGCATTAGTCAACGCTTAATATTCTAAAATGAAAAACAAAGCAGCCTCGACTGATTCTAAAAAAAATGAAACCACGTTCATAAATGTTATATATGTAAATGTAATATATAAAATGATGACATAAGAAGTAATAAGGAATTTGGAAATGGGGTGGTGTGGTGTAATTATGGCTGCGATCCTTCAAAGACTATGCGGTATCTGATGCATGATAGTAAATGTATTTACCAGCAGCTGCACCAGACGTTGGTCTGTATGAGCCATCGATAATTAAGGAAAGAAGGAAATGCTGCTTGCGGATGTCAGTTAATGCAACGCTGCATGAGGATAAACCGTTATAGCAACATCTTGCCAACATCTTATGACCCGTCACTTTAATCTAAGCCATCGGAGTTATCCTTGAAACATCACGTATGCCTTAAATTGATGCCAATTCAACCTTAATTACACCATATTTTGGCCATATGACTTCAAATGAGCACAGCAAAAATCACTGACTATAAATAATTATTACTGAAAGTAGAGCCTAGATTACACAATGCTATTTGCTTATGTAATTTTTAAAGTATTTTGAGAAACGACAATTTGAATAAGCAACTTGTACATTTTCTTTAGTTTCCAAAACTTCAGAAAGATTGGATAAGTCCAAAGCATTGACATTCTTTAAGTACTGAACCCATAAACGTGTAAATGTATAGCTGAGGTTGCTCACCCGTATCATCAATGACCACTATGATTTGATTACCTGACCGCTTTGATTTGATTACCTGACCACTGATTGGATTTGATTACCTGACCACTATGATTTGATTACCTGACCACTATGATGTGATTACCTGACCACCATGATTTGATTACCTGACCACTTATTTGATTACCTGACCACTATGATCTGATTAGCTGACCCCTTTGATTTGATTACGTGACCAATGATTTGATTACCTGACCTTTGATTTGATTCCCTGACTACTATTGGTCTGAATACCTGACAACTGATTTGATTACCTGACCACTTATTTGATTACCTGACCACTATGATCTGATTACCTGATCACAATGATGTGATTACCTGACCACTTATTTCATTACCTGACCATCTTGATTTGATTACCTGACCACTTATTTGATTACCTGACCACTATGATCTGATTACCTGACCCCTTTGATTTGATTACGTGACCAATGATTTGATTACCTGACCTTTGATTTGATTCCCTGACTACTATTGGTCTGAATACCTGACAACTGATTTGATTACCTGACCACTTATTTGATTACTTGACCACTATGATCTGATTACCTGATCACAATGATGTGATTACCTGACCACTTATTTGATTACCTGACCATCTTGATTTGATTACCTGACCACTTATTTGATTACCTGACCACTATGATCTGATTACCTGACCCCTTTGATTTGATTACATGACCAATGATTTGATTACCTGACCTTTGATTTGATTACCTGACCACTGATTGGATTTGATTACCTGACCACTATGATTTGATTACCTGGCCACTATGATGTGATTACCTGACCACTATGATTTGATTACCTGACCACTTATTTGATTACCTGACCACTATGGTCTGATTACCTGACCCCTTTGATTTGATTACGTGACCAATGATTTGATTACCTGATCTTTGATTTGATTCCCTGACTACTATTGGTCTGAATACCTGACAACTGATTTGATTACCTGACCACTTATTTAATTACCTGACCACTATGATCTGATTACCTGATCACAATGATGTGATTACCTGACCACTTATTTGATTACCTGACCACTATGATTTGATTACCTGACCACTTATTTGATTACCTGACCACTATGATCTGATTACCTGACCCCTTTGATTTGATTACGTGACCAATGATTTGATTACCTGACCTTTGATTTGATTCCCTGACTACTATTGGTCTGAATACCTGACAACTGATTTGATTACCTGACCACTTATTTGATTACCTGACCACTATGATCTGATTACCTGATCACAATGATGTGATTACCTGACCACTATAATTTGATTACCTGACCACTTATTTGATTACCTGACCATCTTGATTTGATTACCCGACCACTTTTGTATGGAGACATTGACACAGTAACGATCCTGTACTTTATAGGTGTTGTTTAAAGCTAGCTTTGAAATGTTTGGAATTGTTCATATCTGACTGAAGCTTTAAAAACTAACAAGAAATACATTGTGTTTCCTTGGTGGTTTATAAAACAATTTTACTTATTAGCAATTACTATAAGGTAATCTAGGTACTACATGCAATTACTATAAGGTAATCCAGGTACTACATGAAATTACAATAATGCAATGTAGGTACTACATGCAGTTACTATAAGGTAATCTAGGTACTACATGCAATTACTATAAGGTAATTCAGGTATTACATGAAATTACAAAAATGCAATCTAGGTACTACATGCAATTACTATAAGGTAATCTAGGTACTACATGCAATTACTGTAAGGTAATCTAGGTACTACATGAAATTACTATAATGCAATCAAGGTACTACAAGCAATTACTACAACGTAATCTGGATAATACAAGTAATTACTATAATGTAATATGGACTCTACATGAAATTACTATAAGGTAATCTAGGTACTACATGAAATTACTATAATGCAGTCTAGGTACTACATGAAATTACAATAATGCAATCTAGGTACTACATGCAATTGCTATAAGGTAATCTAGGTACTACATGAAATTACTATAAGGTAACCTAGGTACTACATGAAATTACTATAATGCAGTCTAGGTACTACATGCAATTACTATAAGGTAATCTAGGTACTACATGAAATTACTATAAGGTAACCTAGGTACTACATGAAATTACAATAATGCAATCTAGGTACTACAAGCAATTACTATAACGTCATCAGGACGATACAAGCAATTAAAATAATGTAATATAGGTACTACAAGAAATACTATAATGTAATCCAGGTACTACCAGCAATAACTATAATGTAATCAAGGTACTACAAGCAATTACTATAACGTAATCTGGATAATACAAGTAATTACTATAATGTAATATAGGTACTACAAGAAATTACTATAACGTAATCTAGGTACTACGAGCAATATTAGTACTACAAGGAATTCCTATAATATAATATAAGAACTACAAGGAATTATTATAATGTAATCTCTGTACTAATACCAAAAACTACAATGTTATCCAAGTACTACTAGCAATTACTATAATGTAATGTTGGTACCACAAGGGATTATTATAATGTAATGTAGGTACTCTTCGCATTTACTATAACGCAAACTAAGTACTGCTAGCAATAACATTATGTAATATAGATGATGTTAATTTAATTGACTTTGAATCATTTAATTACACGAGGAAACATGGGGTTCGTCTACCTTGTTGATCAAACAACCTGCGTTATAGAACACTGCAAAAAGTAAGGAAGTAATCAAGCAATAGCATGCCTTGTCTCATCATGATAAATCTACCAAAGCTCTCGTGCTTATCTAAGTGTCATATTTATCTCTGAGCGGTCTTCGAGGAATGTTGATGGCTTTAGCAGTCAACCTTGTCTTGCTCCTATCTGTAAAATTAACTGTCATCATTTTCGCATACAATAGAAAAGTGCACATTGTGATAAAGAACATGACGTTAACGTCGACGACAAGGAAGGTGAGGATGTATTAATGATAATGATGATATCGACGATGAGAACGAAGAGGAAAACATGTTGATAAATCTGGAAGAGATAACATTGGATTAATTTTCATGGATTAACAATTGCAGTTGTAACGCTGCCGATAATAATGACGATAACCTTGGGGATAATGATAACCGAAATATTAATTATAATCGTGATGATTGTGCTGATAGCAGTAATAATGGTGATAAAAACAACGATGTCTGTGGCAACAGCATCGATTACAACGATATCGAAATGTGACGGAATGAAGTTTTTACCACCATATAATTTGTTTAAAGAAAAGAAGAAGTAAAAGTGTGAACAAGTTTTACTGAATAAGAATAAAGCAATGGAAAACAAAACAGATTGTTATGAATGGAAGTCAAACGTATTTCTCCGGACTAGTCCAACTACTTTACTTTAGACTGGATACTGGTATTTCTTGTAATTTGAAACAACATAAAAAAAAACAAAAAACCCAACAAAAACGTGTCAGCTAACTCCCTCAGATAAACAGGTAATTATCCGTCTCAGCATTACCATTAATATCTTTAATGTCCAGATTTTCCTGTTGAAATCTTTTTGAGTGAAAAAAAAACAAACAACAGAACTAGCAATTTTTGGAAATCTGATTGAAAATTGGTTGGAAAATTTAAAAGTTTTAAAGAGTTGAACTCGAATACGGTATATAGTAAATTTTATCGCGACACTCTACTCAGTAGGACAAACGTTTCATACGATTTATTATATTCAGAATTGTTCATTTAAAAGGCGCTTTTCGATGCCTCATGGGGGTTGAGGCCAGGGCCAAATGTCCGCCCCCCCCCCTGAAATCAGAATACACAGAAGAGAAACGTGTAGATATGAAACGAGGGTATCAAAAACAACAAAATAATCGGAATGAATTATTAATATCCCTCTAAACACACGTTGCAGCATTTTCTTTTTTTAAAAGGACGTTTGAAACAACAGAATAGTTTTTCTTGAATAATCAAATAACCTTTAGAAGAAAAAGAAATATCGACCTGTCGAAATAGATTATAGGTTCACCGTATCTATTTTTCAAATCTAGAAAGTATGCGTGACAAAGGCGGACAACAGCAAACACTAGGAAATGGGATAGTCGACTGTTTGAATTTAATTGTAGGAACTGAGTAGTGTGTGATGTGAAAGTTCTGACACACTAATTTTATTGATAGTATGTATTTTGATGGTCATCATCTGTTATTTGTAGTCTTTCTTCAGTAATCTATCAACAAAGAAATCATTGCTAATTGAAATATAAATTTTCATCGTTGTTCGTTAACTTGTTATTAGGATCTTACAGAAATACTTAGTAAAGAGTTGAATGCCATTACAGGACAGGCTATGGATGAATGGTGGGATGAATGTTTGATATTTGTAACTCAGACTGCATTCATTTTATGAGAGCTGCATGTCTACATTTCCGTTAAGTGATCTTGTTCACGTAGTTCATTATAAATGATCTTTTTCTCTAGGATATGACATACGTTGGTTGCGACAACTGTTTCTCGTCCTCATTTGTGAATTATTAGAGATTTTACATTTTGGAGTTTTAAAATTCTCCACACACACGTTTTGTCATTGTATTCATCTTTATTTCAGTGTTACCTGCTTCTCTGTCAACTGTTGGTTTTTAAATCCCGTGCATTGATTTATAGCACAAACAGAGCCCTGACGGTTCGTGTTTGCTTGTCTTTGTGTTTGTATCTTTGCGTGTTTTCAATTAAATGGTTAATATCCAGTGTAGAATTATTTAAGGATACGCCATAAAACTGTCAGAAAATTCACTTTCTGGCACGTATGTCCTCTGCTTAAGGTTAAATCTGCCCATCTTAGCGCAGTTTTAATTGCACACGATTAAAGAATAACGTTCTTAAAAACTGTAGCGTCGTCGCAAGCCACATGCGAAAACCCGCTGTGCTCCTTTATCACCAATGAGTGCCGTTGTAGATATTTCCTCGTTTATCATAAGTACACACAAACAAAAAATACGTCATCATCAGCACAATGTAACAATCTCCTACACATCCATGAAGTTAAAAGTTTTATCGATAGATCAATGACTGTACTAAGAAAAGAAACTGATTGGTTCAGTCAAACAATGTAAACGGTCATATTGGGTCGCTATGGAGATTTGTGATTCGCAGTGATTTGTTAAGCAGCTTTGTGCATATTCTTGAAAAACAACCAAATCTCCAGACAGGTTCCAATGGGTTATAAAGGAGCGTAGCGGATTAACACCCATGGCTTGGGACGATATCAGTGTAGCTACTAATTTTATCGTAGTTTTAAGTCAGACTTTAAAATCCTACTTGTTAACTTGAAAATATGCTTTAAATAAGTCCAAATTTGTAATTTTGCCCACCTAAGTGGTTAGTGTCCGCCTCGGATGCGGGAAGTCGCGGGTCGAACCCCGGCCAAGTTATACCAAAGACTTACAAAAATGGTACTAGCAGCTGCCTCGCTGGACGCTCAGCATTAAGAGGTTAGTGTTAGGACTGGTCGGCCTGGCGTCAGGATAATGTGACTGGGTGGGATATCATGCTCCATGTCTGCGGTATGATGCCCCAGTGCTAGACATCACCATAACTCATCGCCACATCGTAGCGATATTACCGGAATATTGTTAAAGCTATGCTAAACACACACACACACACACACACACACACACACACACACACACACACACCTGCCCTATCCCTGTTTTGACAAACGAATTTTCCTACACCAACAAAAGTATGGAGTTGGTGTTCAATTAATTGTTCTTGTGAACAGAAATCTTTAAGCATTTTTATAGATAAATGCTTTTGGTCAATGTATTTGTTTATCTGGATTGACACCAATTACCAAAGCTTTTTCACTACTCCAAGTTCAGCGAATGGCACTTTTCTTCTTTGTCGTCATTTTCCGCTCCGACAACGAGGTACATGAGCAACATCATCGCCACAGTTTTAGTGAAAAACGATTAACATACCAACATATTTCTCTTTCTGGTCTTGTATTATTCTAAACGGTATAATGAATCTTTCTTTCAATGTCTCGTAAACAGGAACAAACTTTCCAAATGTTTCTTACAACTTACAAGCATCATCATTTTTACAGGTATAAACCACTGTATATATCTAAATTGTGTACACACAAGCATATATATATATATATATATATACGCGCGCGCGAGTGGACTTCATACCTATACTTCAAACGCACACAATAAACATTTATGGTCCATGCTCCGATGGCTTTTCTATATAAATTGGCGTTAAAGAAAGTGGCAGTTTCAGACTAGTTTTAGATGTTTTTTGGTGCGAATGCTTTCTAGGGATCATTAATGGTTGATTGAGTACGAGAAATCTGCTTATCGTGCTTTACATTTACGTTAGGTTCGGCTCGCGAGTTTCTCATTTTTGCACAAGGAAAAAGGCTTCCCACTGATTCTCCTCAACGATAACACTCATGTTGAAAGAGAGATACGTAGAGAACAGGAAAGGATTAAAGAAGCAACAATTCTATTTATTTTGATATGTGATTGATGGAGCTAGTTTCGGTTTGGGTGTACACACCAAGGCATTACTGTTGTTGGCCATCTCGTACAGGAGTGCTACCTTTGCATAGCTATTTCAGAAATTGAGCTGATAACGTTTTATTTTTATCTTGAAAATGTGTTACTCCCGTCCTACGACGAGCAAAACTAATTATGTATATACAAGCCACAGGAGTATGAACCATAGAGTTATGTTTGGTTTGTACGTTTGTAGCATAGGTATCGTGTCCATGTGTGTGTGTGTGTGTGTGTGTGTGTGTGTGTGTGTGTGTGTGTGTAAACACAATTTACATAGATACATTGGTTTAATAGATAACTGGTTTTAAAACAAATTAAGATACTGAAAAATTTAAAATAAAATTGAAAATTTGTTCGTGTTTGCGAGACAGTAAAATAAAGATAAACTGCACCGGTGAGAATAATACAAGACAAGAAAGAAAAAAATGTTGATATGTTAATCTTTGTTACAAAGACTGGTGATGACGTTGTGCCTTCGATGTACCTCGTTGACGGAGTGAAAAATGACAACAAAGAAGGAAAGCACCAGTCGTTGGAGTAGTAAAAGAAGCTTTGGAATTTGATGTCAATCCAGATATATAAATACTGTGATCAAAATTATATATCTAAAAAATACTTAAACATTTATGTTCACAAGAAACATTAACTGAAGACCAATTCCATACTAGTGTAGGTGTAGGAAAATTCGTTTGTCAAAACAGGGACGGGGAAAATGTACAAAATTTGGACTATATTTGAAGTATTTTTTGCAAGTTCATGAGCAGGGTTCTAAAGTCTGACTTTCAAAGTACGATAAAATTAGCAGGTACACTAACATCGTCGCAAGCCACGGGCATTAATCGGCGACGCTCATTTATAACCCATGGGAATCTGTCTGGAGATTGGATTATTTTCCAAGAATATGCACAAAGCTACTTAACCAATCACTGCGAACGCAGATAAAGTTTTCATTCCACAGCGACCCAATATGACAATTCGCGCTGTTTGAATGAACCAATCAGTTTCTTAAACACAAAGGCAAGTAAACACGAACCATCAGGGTTCATTTGTGCTTTAAATCAATGCACGAGATTTATAAACCAACAGTTAAAATCACCAAATGTTTTTATGGAGAATCAAAACCCCAAACTATAAAATCTCTGGTAATTCACTAATGAAGATGAGAAACAGTTGCCTCAACAAGCCTATGTCATAATCTTTGAGAAAAAGATCGCATATGATGAAGTGCATGAACAAGATAACTTAATAGGGAGATGTAGATATCCAGCTCATAAAACGAATGCAATTTGAGTCACATATATCAAACATTCATCTCACCATTCATCCATGACCTGCCCTGTAATGGCAGCCAACTCTTTATCATTTAGTTAGGCAAGATCCTAATAAGAACTTAACGACGATACCAAACAACGATAAAATTATATATTTCAATTAACAATGATTTCATTGGTGATAGATTCGTGAAAAAAGGCGTAACAATAAGAGATGGTGACCATGCTGAAAAAGTAGCTACATTGCTGAAAAGGCAAACGAGTCATTTACTATAATATCCAAGCCAAACCAGCCAGCTTACAAAAGACGACAGAAAAAGTTAGTAGAATATGTTAAACAATGCACAGAGCAAATTGAATCACTACTAAACAAAATTAAATTAATTTTGATTTGTTGAATATTGTTTATTTCTCAATGCAAATTTTCTATGTGTCTCGCAATAAAAATCTGCATTTATCATTCAGGACTGGTGCACTTTTGTTCTATTTATGTTTTACAGATTTTGTGAGTTGCTCTTTGGTAAATGTCACGACCTAAGAAAGGTGCTAGTTGCTAGGACACCAGGTTCATGCTGAACTATTGATACATTTGGTAGTTAATACTGATACTGCGAAGAAGTTAAGTCACATTAAAATAATACAGAAGTAAAGCTGAAAATATTAATATAAACTAACAGCAATTCTTTGTTTTTAATTTAAAAAATCGACTGATTGGAGATTAGTAAAGATGCTCCTACTTGAAGCCAGGCCAAATGAGGGCGGGGGCATGTGGTCCTGGCCTCAACCCCCAAGGAATCTCGAAAAGCATGTTTAAGTAAATAATTCGAAAATAATAAATATATTTCGTTGTGTACTTACTTGTCTTCTAAGTTTTTATATAATAAATTATATGAGCATGTTTTGGCATTCCAGATTTCAATATAACTAGAGCCCAGGGGCCTCAAACTCTCAGCCGCTGAAGAGTTTGTTCAACTGAGTAGATCGTCGTGATAAAATGTAGCAGCAGAGAGGCTGAACCCTACAACTTTGTAGAGACCTTATTTTTGAAAATTAAGGGTTCCTACGAAGGCTGAAAAAAGAAGTTTTTGCCTTAATAATGAAAACTTCTTTAATTGACCAGATTTTTTCACAATCTGGTCACTACGCGTATGTCATTCAGCCTCTCTGCTGCTACCTTGATAAAATCAAGGACCAAAGATTTTATCTAAACCTACACGATACCTTGATCTTGGATCGTGTAAATTTATCGTTATAAATCCAAACGGAACAGCTTGTGCTTTTGAAAAGAAGTTTTTAAATTTAATCATGACCATGTCGCCTGAACACCAAGTATAATAAATATTTTGCAGAGTATAATTATCTACTCCATTAAATACAACTAAAATATTGCAGTTGTCTCTGATTACTTTTGGAATTTGTGTATATCTCTGAGTAACATAAATCACATCCGTGTTTTTATGTCTACCTCGAGAAAATATTCTAGCTGGATTTGATTGTTTGTCCAGCATAACATCATCATACACTACTAAATTATTAATGAATCCATCTAGATCATCTACAGATGGTGCTTCATCAATATCGGTTATAAAATCAATAATATCATTTCCATCCAGTAGTTTTGCATTTTTATTAAAATCCTTAAGTACTTCATAGCACCTCTGATCATCTACAGATGGTGCTACTAAATACAGTTTGTTCCACTTGAGCCATCGCATTATCAGATTAGGCAATAATTGCGTCTTTCCACTTCCAGATGGGCCTATTATAATCATTCTGATAGAATTTGGTAACGCTGGATGGTGCTTTACTGGCTCTTGTTTTCTTGTCGCAGAAAAGTCAATTATATCCATATAATTAATAATATGAGTCTATATTGTGTTCGATGCAGAGCACCTACCGATACTACTGAATTAACGACAATAACAACAAAAAATAAAAGACGAGCACTTACAGGTAAGTGTGTGAAATGTGGTATCAAGAAATATAAATTTATTCCCTCAAAGACAGGTGGGGGTGATATCGCTGCTTCGTTAGGAAAATTACCAGGAACTCCATGGGCTAAATATCCCGGTGAGAAACATTTACCCGGATATAATTATTGTGGTCCTGGAACTCGTCTTGATATCCGACTTGATGATCAAGATCAACCCAAACCAGGAGAGTATCCAGTAAATAAGATTGATCAAGCGTGTCACGTTCATGATGTTGCTTATAAAAGTAAGGATTTGCAACACCGACATCTCGGAGATGTGAAATTGATTCACGCGTTAAATTCTATACCTAATAAATCTCTCAGAGAAAAATTAGCTAGTTTTCTAGTAAAAACTGCTATGAAAGGTAAACTGGTGCTAGGGGCTGGCAATTAATTATACAACTATCATAATGGAATCTGTTTATTATTCCCCGAGAGGATTCTGGAGAGGTAAGGCAGCGATTAGTAAACTCGCCGAAGCAGCAAAAGTTTCACGTAATGTCGCTGCATCATGGTTAGCACGACAGGCAATATGGCAAATCTTCCTAAGTCCACCTAAAAGAATTCATTACGCGCATTTTGATGTTAGTATCCCTAATGAAGTTCATCAAGCGGATATACTGTTTTTACCACACGATACCATTAAAACACGTGGACGAAAATCACGCACGTACAAATACGTGTTAACTGTCGTTGACATTGCGAGTAGATATAAAGAAGCGGAGCCGTTATCAACAAAGACAACATCTGAAGTTGCATCTGCGTTTGAACGCATTTATCAACGTGGTGGTCTACGATGGCCACGGTTATTACAAGTTGATCCCGGTAAAGAATTTCTTGGAGTAGTATCATCGTTGATGAACAAGCACAACGTTAAAATCAGACGAGGACATACTGAAATTCATCGTAATCAGGCAATTGTTGAACGATTTAATCGAACACTTGCTGAGCGGTTATTTGGATATCAATATGCAAGGGAAATATCTACTGACCTCAAAGATAGATCTCGTGAATGGGTTGCAAGATTACCGAGTGTGATAGCTGCGTTGAATAATGAAATTACTCGTGCAACTTCCATGAAACCTTCTAATGCGATCAAAAAAAATATATATACCAATACAACGACGTAAATCTTTCTCTCAACCAGTATTAGGTAATGTTACAGTTAGATATTTATATGAACCTGGCGAACTTGAAGGTGGTAAAAAAAGAGCAACCGATCCTATCTGGAGCGTAACTACACATAAAATTTCTAGCGTGGTTAGATCCACTGGTAGACCTCCAATATACAGACTAGATTCTACAGCCCCTCAACGTGGATTTGTACGTGAACAATTGCAAGTAATTCCTGAGAATACGCAATTACCACCAAGCTCAATTTTGTAAACGTCAAGAACCTCGACGTCGATTACACTCAAGACAGGTCAGCATCACATTATCACGTGTGTGACCGAGATCACTATTAATTCTGTCTACGGTAAATTGTCTTGGATTATTATTCGAATATTGCCATAACATATTACAGTTGCAACTTGCACAATTATTATTCTGTAGTTGTTTTAGTTTTATAATAAATTCAGTATCAAGATCAAAATCACGTTTATTTTTTTTGTCACACTTTTTATAGCTGACTAATTTTTTATTGATATCGATATTGTTAGCGATTTCTTCAGTTATTACGTAATCTACAATAACTCTACGCAGTTACGATATTCTCCTGACTCGAGATACGGCGAGATAGACTAAATTCGACCATTCGATCCGATCATCTACAATCCAGATTCTAGTATCAGTTATAGTTAATCCCTGTGACGAGTGAATCGTTATAGCGTATCCTAAAGTCCATGGCGATTTATCCATACTCAACGCGTTCTCAACGACATCAACAACAACCAACACGATATCATTCAAGACAAGATTCTGTACCCTCGGTGGAACCAAGGTACCTGGTATTTCAACATCAATATTTTGTTGTCGAGTATCTGCTGGGCGATAACATAATGGTACCGGTAGAGGTAGATCTGAAAATTTTTCTTTATGTAACGTAAATAATTTATCCTGTAGTTCATCACGAACTATCTTTCTACTTGCAACTATTAAATCAGCGGGATTCCATAAATTTAGAAAATTATTCATAGAAGTTTCTGCAATTACTTTACACAGAATCTCGCATTGTACTCTGTCTGGCTGAAGTCTGATTAATCTTTTAAACTCTTTTAACGGTTCATCAATAGCTCTATGGTCATCATTTATTTCTTCATAATAATCTACGTTATTCTTCAGCCATTCATGTGGAGACTCTCCAACAAAGGGTGGTGGTTGACCATTATCGCCGCACATAATCACAGCAGTATTCTTTAGTAACAACCAATCAAGAAATGTTTTTAGTGTTTCTAACGACACCGTGCATGCCTCGTCCCAGATGATAATTTTAGGTATATACTTTTCACCCATCCGCGATGGGGTCCATGTATCTCCGCACCATCTAAAGAAACTGTGATATGTACACGATTTTACTCCTCGTTGTTTTATTTCTCTAGCAAGTTTGTGCGTCGGTGTTAAAACAATCATATCTGATGTATTATTTATAAATAAGTTAATTGTACGAGTTGTTTTACCTGAACCACCACACCCATTAAGATAAACGGTTTTATGTCTAGATACAGGATCATACACAGATGGTGCAGATGACTTTGATATTTGATTATTATTTTTGTAATATGTCTCCGCAATTTCAACATCTGCAGATTCAGAATAACTAAGTATATTTTCTTGTTTTATCCTCCATGTTCCCCATTCACCATTACCGAGTTTTAATAAATCTTTATATTTTTTGTGTACATAAAATGAATCCGTAGCGACTCTGACAGCGTAACGAGGAAATTTATTTATCATCGATAGTAGGTTTATCGAAACGTACGCTAACATCGAAGATCTTAAATGAGTAAACTGCGGCGATTCGCCATCAGTATAGCTCACATTGGTACCTATTTTTGTTCCATCTGATAAATAAACATTACATCTGTTTATAAACGTATTTTTCTCCGTTGTATCAGCGATTATAAAATCTAGTTCAGCATCGCCCATAATCAATCTTGTACACGTTCGTTTATGATCATGTGATCCTCCTTGAGTAAACTTACCGATTATTTTTCTGCCGAGATCTTTTGTAAGTTTTTCATCGTACTCGTTCCTGCATTTATTTATTTTAATGACATTATCTTCATCAATATCAGGAAATTCTTTCCTGGTATCATCGATATTAAATCTGTCCGGTTCTGGTAACCAAACTTGCTTCTGTGAACTATACGATATAATCGCTTCAGTTACTCTCAACGATATTAAAAATTCAGCATCAAGCATATATCGCAATAGTACTATCGGAACCCAACGTCGCTCTGAAAATGTCTTCCGAACCAAGCATAAGTAATCGCATGGAGATCTTCTCTAAACTCGAATGATTCTACGTGAGCAAATCCTGTTAAGTCAATATCTGGTAAGGATCCGTTTATTGCAACCCTGGTCATGTCATGTGTAGGATGTCCGAATCTCTTAAAGTATTTAGAACATGCTCCATATCCAAGAAAACTCCCAGGATAACACGCTACCATATCAACCGAGATAACATCATTGTAATCGTATTTGGTGTTCCATAATCCACCATGCCCATATTCTATACAACTTTTCTTGACATCTTCAAGGAATTCCGATCGTGTCGTTTTCCATGAATTTTTCTCCTGAGCGAAATGAGCAGCGACTGACGGAACAGTAAAACAGTTATTCAATAATTGTCTAACTATGACATCATCAGGGGTATATTCACGCAAAAGGCGTTGCGCAAGATGTTCAATTTCCTCATGGAGAGATTCTGTACGATAAATATCACCATTGGGTCGTACAAATTGATCATAATGATTATATTCCGAACTCTGAAATAACCAAACAGAAACAGGATCGGTTTTACTAATATTTTTAATAAAATCAAAGATATCACCGTTATAAAATTTAACCGTTCTATCTCGTGGAAATATTGTTACTGCAGCAGTCCATGCGTGCGCGTTATGATCAATAATATCTATCGGAGTTCCATTTTTTATATACTTCGGTTTGTACAAAATCTCTCCGGTTAACGTTTTTACTGCTATTGGAAATCTTAATTTTTTCTCTAGCTCAGCAACGTCGCTGATAGACGCTCCGGTATCTTTAACCGACTCTGCCCAGGTGTTTATTTTTTTACGTCTTAAATCTGTTAAGCCATTACCACGTATCGCGTTTGTAAAATGTTCTGTAACTCGTTCAGCTACACAGTTTATTCTTGACTCTGACAATCTCATAGGTTTTAGATCCCCGAAGTCGGGTTTATCATTCAGCGGAAATATTCCATAGACAACCGCAGTTACAGGGTACGATTTCTCATAATACGGTTTATCAATGCCAGTAAGTATTCCGGGTTTAGATTTATTATTTAAGAAAACAATATTACCCCCCGACTGCACGCGGACTGGATCACGCTTATCACGAATAATCCAAATATCTTCTTCTGTATTTACAATAAATTTTATTAAAATAAAATATTTTTGATTATCAAGATGATTAATAATTACTTTTCCCCGTTTGTCATTCATCATATTAGTAACATTTCCAACTCTGAATGTTGACCATACATGAGCAGCACCATCGTCACGAAATTCCCTTTTTGCTTCACGAATACGTTCGGTTACATCCTCATCCGTTAATGCCAGATCTTGCATCGAAGTACTAAATTTATATTCTGATAGTCTGTCAAGATCGAATCTAGCAGGGGAAGGTTCAATAACGGATAATTCCGCCATATAATTAAAACAAATATTTAAATTAAAATTTTAGTATATATATAATGATTGAAACACAAAACAAATGTGCTTGGCTCAAAATTGGATATACTTCTACTTGCAATAAATCATGTGTGAACAAATACTGCGGAAATCATGCACAAAGTATCAAAAATGGAAGTACAGGACCAATACCGTGTATTCAGTGTGGTGTTGGAGTCAGAGGAAAAACTCAATTGTGTCTAAAATGTGGCGGAAAAAAATACAGAGAATTAAAACGATATTATGACAAAAAAAATAATACATTATCAAGTAAATCTCCTATAAAAACCGTAGAAGATTATCTGGTTAGATTTCAGAATAATGATTTAAACAAATAGTATTATATATATAAATGGAACAAAATGAGTTTGTGTCACATCCAATCCTTACCAATTATGAAGCATCGCGAGAAGGTGTGATTAGAAACTGTCGATTAAAAAAACCAGTAGGTAATCTTAATAAATTTGGTTCTTTTAGATTCAATGTTGGTGGAAAAAAACATTATTTATCAAGTAGATTCATCTTTGAATGTTTTCATGGAGTAGTTGAAAATGGACTTGTAGTTGATCATATTGATGGAGATCCCCAGAATAATAATTTATCTAACCTGCAGGCTATTACACCTAGTCAGAATACTACACGTGGAAATGCTGGAAAATGTAAAAAGTTTGCAAGAAGATCTATTAAATCTATAAATACAGAAACAAGACGGGAAATAACTTTCCCATCAATTAGTGCAGCTGCAAAACATTTTAACATACATCCACAATCAGTACAATTCGTCGCAAATAAAACATACAAATCTGCATTTTCAAAAACATATAATCAGCGGATGGTATTTGAATATATCTAATTCTGTCTTCATAACAAAAAACAGATAGTTCTACTGTCAATTTTCCCAAGGATTTTGTTTAGCCATAATTACAGTCACTGACTCTGTCAAGGGTCCATCATTATCGCTGTCATTTTCATTCGTATTTTCACAATGTTCTCTTAACTGTCTTATACGAAAATTCATAATCTTTTTCTGTTCGTATTCATGAGATAATTCTAGCTTGATTTTGTCAATAGCGTTTGAGAGAGGTACAAACAATTTTACCTGATCATCAGTGACAGTTGCCAGTGACTTTAACATTCCTTGCTGGATAATTTTCATAAACTTGTAATCAGCGGATAGCGTAAATCTGTTCTCGTTCTTTCGTTGTTGTAATGAGTCAAAATCACATAAAATCTTTTCAGCATTAAGATAATCAAATACATTGATACCGTTATGTTGTAATTTTTTAATCGCAGAAACAATGACATTGATATTTTCAAAATTCATTATATAATAAGTGTTTATTTAATATAAAAAAAATATTAGCCCCCATGACTTTTTTTGTCAGGGAGCTGTTTTTGTGTGATATATGGTTATGAAATATATACAGATGGTTTATGATTTTGATTTCAGCACAACATATATTATATGGTTATGAAATATATACAGATGGTTTATGATTTTGATTTTGGACGGCACAAACATAAACTTATCCTAATGACATATGATTCTATGAACATGAAATATATACAAATGGTGATGACGGGGGAATCTTGTCTACGTCCAACAGATTTTGTACACTCTCCCTAAATACAAAACCCCGGGAGTGTAAAAGGTACACCCCTCAAGGGTGTATGATAGGAGAGTGTATTTTGTCTGTTGTGGATTTCGAGGAAATACTCCGGGTTCCCCCGATTAAATAGCATCAGTCGCTAATGCAAGATAATATCTTTAGCATTTTTGGAGACTCGAACACGTGAGAGTCTGTAGAGCTTCGATCTACGTCCAACCGTCTTACCATTTCGGCCATCGTTCTCTTATCAATAATACAGTTAAATTTAAGTAATATATAAAATATTTGCTGCTTCACTAACAGCGGCTTACAGAAAACAGATAAATCACTAAATAATTAACGAAAAACGATTGTCGTAGGGACTGAAACATCATTTCTTCTAAAATGAGATTTTATATTTCTAGTTTCCAAAAAATATATAATTCTGTATAACACTGAGTCTATACGTAAAGCCGTAACAGCGGATATTGATTTAGTCATATAGCGGTTCTTAAAATAACTTTACGCACAGCTGTTATGAATAATCAATATGCAGCCACAGCCTTTTAGATAATAGATTTCATTGTGCACAGATTTTTTGTAAACAAAAAGAATATAATATTATAGACATCCGGATATTTTTTTTTTGTTATAATAACGTATTATGATTTCACATACAGGTTTATATTTAGGACTTCATTTCTCGTGTCCAGAATTCTATTATTTTGGTCTGTGAGTTTAAAGTGTATTCTTGATAATAACGGATTATGAACTCGCAGGTACACGGGATTAATTGGCTCTGATACAATTAACGAACCGGGAGGAACCAACGGGCTAAAACTGAATAATATGTACCCTTGCTGGGCCTGGCTAGATTTAGAAAGATCTACCTGATAGCTACCTTCAATAACATCACATACCAGATTGACTGCAATTGTTGTTGTTATGTTTACAATGCTTGGCGATATATGACGTCCAGCACCAAAGGGATTGTTATTGTGTTTTAGTATAACCGGTGGTCGGGCTATTTTTCTCCACGATTCAATTACTCCCGGATAATATTCTTCAATAAGATCATTTAATGATTTCTTCATCTCAGCGTTATTTAAATCTGGTATAACAAATGTTCGTAAATCTTTTTCTGTTATTTTATAATGATCAAGAAATATTTGCTTACGTTCTTGATTTGCGCGGGGATTTTTAAGATCAGTTGAAACGTTTATAATACTTCGATTGACGATGTATAAATCGAATAAGATCTTATTTAAATGTTTTATTGACTCAATTATTTGCTGCTTTACACTTTCATTATAATGTTGTGATAATGAAATAAATAAATTTCTTAAATCATTAAATGTTTTATCGTATTCAGGTTTAAGAGTATCTAAAAACTGTTTAATAAATCTTACATTAACAGTAGGTCGAATATTCCCTAACAGAACCCCTGGTATCAGAAAATAGTAACTACTGATATAGTCATCTTGGGGATCCTTTTACCGTCAAAATCGGTAAAGTAATATATATCGTCGTTTGGATCAGATTCAAATTTTATATACCCCCATGGATTTTTTCCTCGATATTCTGGTTCTTTAATGAATTTTTTTCTTCACTCGTTTTAAACTCATCTTTAGTTGGTTCTAAAACTCCATTATAAACCGGTGGAACATCAGGCCACCCTAACACTGATCTAATCGAACTCTGATAAATATCTACGAGGTAATCAGGAGAATTTATTTCAATCGCCGCTGATAATGTTGGTTCATGAACAGTAATCGCTATTTTAGATTATTTTCCTGTAATAGATTTAATTCTGCGTTGAAATTCATCATTAATCTGTTCTATTTGATAACTGCCCGTTGAAATTCCAACAACTTGCCAATCAGGTGTTCCATCCGGTTTATTTGTATTCGCAAATACCAGTGAATTATTTGGTTGTTGTCCACCAAACGGTTTTGATCTAATATTAGGCCAACTATAATAAACTCGTAATTGCGCTAATGCTATTTCTTTTGCTGGAATTGCAGTCGGAAAATTAACGCTAAATTCAGGATTGGTTGAACTCAATGATATCATAGTAGTTTTTGACGGCGTTGTATTAGCCACGATCTGCTGAAGTAATTGCGACTCTGACATTATTATTATCGTTATTATTTAATTCTCCATCTTTCCGTTATTATCACTAGTGATTATGAATGCTTCATCGTAGATTTTCATTATCGTTACGAACTCCTCATCGGATATTTTACCATCACCGAGATACGCTGAAATATACGAGCATAATTTAGTGTATGCGGTTGTTGCTGTGTGCAATTTCATTATATACTCGTTTAGTTTATTATTCGTACACGTAGATATTTTCTTAGCGATAATACTGAAAATACCTGCGCATGTTGTTGCCGTTGAAACTATAATCGTTACAACTGCAGGCGCCGTCATCGTTATTGTTGATAATAATAATCCAGTTCCAGCAATAACAGCAGAAACCGAGTATACCATTATATCAATAACGACCATACGACGACGATATTTTTTACCTTTATCGTGTAATCGTCGATGATATTTTTTAGTTTAGTTTGACACTCACATACTTGAGCGTATCTGTGACGTTGAACGTTGATAAATGACTCTTGATTCATTATACTTATCTAGGTAACTAATTGAGGAGTTTCAGCTACAAATTCAATACACCACCAATAATTTGCTGTGGTTAACTTTTTATCACTCGCTATCAGCATAAACGTTTCCTCGACATCTTTATTTAACACTATAGACACAGTTCCAGAAAAACTATCGGTTGAATGACGCCATGTAAATGTGGTAAATATAGTAAATTTTTCAGCACAAAATATAGATAATCTATATACACCAGTAACCTCTGCGGTATGTTTAAGAGTGTTATTTTCCGGTGTCCATGTTGCTTTTCCTGATGCGACTGTGTACACGATATTAATGATCTGTTTGTGAGGAATTTTAACGAGATTAGTTTTTTGAATAATATTAGGAATACCACTAATGATATCGTTGAGTCTTGCATTAATGTCAGCGAGATTAATAATAACAGTTGGTGGAGTTCCAAAAAATTCGTTAATATTTCTGTTTACATTTCTACGAAAATTTAGAAATGTTTGTATATGACTATTAAATTCAGTTCTAAATACAGCAATTCCATCATTAATTGTCGTTAACGAAGTCGTTATTGGAATTTCCTTATCGTCGACGTATTTCTTCGTTGCAGCGTCGAAATCTGTTTCTGGTGTTCTGAGATTATTAATACCATTACTATTCATGTTGAGAAATGCACGCATTATACCACCGCGCACTGACACGTATTTGGATTCTTGATCATCGACGTATTTTTTTGTTGCTGCGTCTGTATCTGCGATTGGATCTCCAAGATATGTAATTTTTCTTCCTGACATAATAATGTCGCCGGTAAATACATCACCAGTTTTCTTAACATAATCGTTAACCGACTTACCGGAATCCTGTATTTTACCCCGATCAGTGAAAGTAACGATATTATTAACAACCGCGTTGGGAATTCGTATAAGCACATCTGGTAGTTGTATGTTACTCGTTTTTAATCGTCCTTGTTTGTCCTGAAAAACGACGACTTCATTTTGATCCACACTTGTGATATTTAATAAATCATCGATTTCATTTCTGAGCTGATCAATGCTTGCATATTTAGATAAATCGATCTTCTGAGTTTTACCTGAGGATCTTCCGTAAATATCTATCATTATATTTACTGATATCAGTTTAAGTGTTATGACGTAGCGTAATGAACGCGTGTACGACTTTATGAGGCGGTGCTGTTGATTTTGATACAGCATCAAGCACAGCGAGGGTTTCACGACCGCATATTGGAGGATCAGTTATTTTTTGTGTTGGTAGCGTTGAATACCAGATTGGAATATCGCCGGTAACGTATTTTAAAAATTCTTTTGGTGGTGCTAATCCATAGGAATCAAAATAAATAATTCCACGTGGATCAATTGCATATGCGACCCAGTGCGTGCCTGGACCAGAGTTTTTATCGAGATTAATGATACCGGTTTCATATTGCATTGCAACGGTAGGTAATTGATCGCGCATAAAAACACCTCTGAAATTTTAAATTTTTAATTGCTTAGCAGCATTAAGTAAATCAAAATTGGACATGGGTGTTATTAGTAAACTGTCCCTGGTAATCTTGGACCCTTTCCGTACCATGAATGTGGAGTCCCTGGTAATCTTAAACCTCTTCCTTTTTTTTTGATTCCCTTTCCTGTTGCTTTCTTTAATGCCATTCCAGCAGCTGTTCCAACAACACCTAACGCAGCTGCCTTTGCAACAGCTGGGGCTGCAGCTGCTATTAATGCTGGTATTGCTGCAAGAAGCGGAAATATACCACCCGTTTTAGCGATGTCCTTGATGGCGCCCGCAGAAAGATTAAGTTTGACGCCTTTATTTAATTTTTTTAGCGTCATTGAAGTTTTTAAACTGACGCTAGGTCAACGATAGTTTATTTGCACCGGTCATCTGTTCTCGCTTTAGCGATATTTTTATTCCATAATTATTTTTTGATGCTGATTGCAGCTTTTTAATCTGTCCAGGAGTCAGGCTCACACTAACGTGATGATATAACATTATTAATATTATGAACGATCTAATTACATGTTTTCTACTGGAGCATCAATAACTCTCATTCGTCCACCAACACCTTCGAGTAACATCGATTTATCGCTGAGTATAACAGCAATTGCTCTGTAATTTGCAATAACTCCTCGATTCACACGAGCTCGAAAATGAATATCTACAACAGATTGTCTGGTTAAATCTAAATGTTCTAGTGAAAAGTAATAAATCGGATACAGCAATGTAAAATCTAGCTGCGATATTTGTAAACCAGTATCAATATTTTGATCACGTCCCATGAACGACATTAATCGATGATAAGCCCGTGCTACATGGTTTTGATCGAAATTTAGCAAAATATCTTCGGATGGTTCTTGATGTCCATTTATCCTTAATGAAACTTCAGAAACACCGAGTTTGTCAAATATCATGTGACTACGTGTTTGATCGTTTACTCGTACAGCATTTTGAAACGCAATAAATATATGTCGCGGTGCAGAAACACCTTGCTGAGAAGCTATCTGCCATGTAAATAAACCATCAGTTGCACTCTGAACAGCATCTGTGGTCTTTGTTAACCATGACAACGTTGATTTACCGCCTTGACTCATAAAAGATAACAACCGGTCTTCTTCAGATATTGACGGGGTCATCACTGGCATCCACAGGGAAAGTTTTGTTAGTATTACTTTACCAGCATCACCAATAGGTCTCCATAATGCATCATTATCATCACCTTTTCGTACAAGTACAACCGTATGTTTGGCTCCGAAAAGGACTTTTCTGACATTTCTACAGAATCCAAAAATATGTGACAGTGGAATTGCACATGAAAATCTACTCCTATTATCTCTTAACATTGATCTACGTGCTGCAAATCCTAAGTTAAATTCTGGATTTGGAAAAGGTAGATCTTCAATAGCAGCAGCAGCAGGAGGAGCAGCTCGATCATTTGGCTGTCGAAAAACCTGATTTCTACTGTCAGGGTGGTCAGAAGTATCCTTGACAAACATCATTGATGGACCAGCTGATCTTGAGTAATCGTCGCTGTATCTCGCAAGACCCAATATCGTTGTGGCAACGTCGACGTCTTTCTGAATCGATTCAATAATTTTTCCGTCAATCATGTACGTAGCGCTGTCAAATAACGCCATAATACCATTATTAACAAAACCAATCCTAATATCAGCGACGTATTCGACATCATTTGTCCTTATAATTTCACCTTCAAATTCGATAAATGCTTCAGCGGGTAAGAAATATCTACTTGTATCCTGAACCTGTAGTTCGATTCGTCCACGCTGATCTGGAATTCGTGCGTCGTAAGAATAATACTGATAATCGCGCACAGACTCATCTTTGAGTACTGGTGCAACCATGTCAAACGCGGGTCAGATACGCGCTTAAACATCTTTATTATTATCGTCTTCGTCTAACTCGAAGACCACTTCCTGCTATCAGACTAGCGGTTATATTTTTTTCCTTTTCTGACATCGGGATATCAGCTAACTCCGCTAGTTTTTGATTAGCTGCTTGATTTATTATTTTACTTACATTTGCGGGCATCACTTCAGTGCTAGGTAATTTCACAGGTTGAGGTTGGGCCGCTTGTGGTCTGCGTATTAATCGTGATAGTCTATCTTTAATTGCTGAGAATGCTTTGCTAGCAAGATTACCAACAGCGCCTATACCCTTTTCACGAACAACATCAATAGCTTTCATTCCTAGCTGCTTTGTAATCGGTATTGCTTTTGGGGCTATCCTTCTAAACAGACCCTGAATAACATCACCTAATCCATCTCCGTAGGTCGTTTTGTATACCGGTAATCGAGAATTTATTACCCTGACTATGGTAGGTCCACGAGTATTGTGTATGATCATTTTATTATTAAGTGACTTTATCACTAATTACATACTTAATCACTATAATAATCATAGGTGACATCGTCACTGATTTCATTAATAAGAGACCGATATACATTAATATCCATGATACCGCCTGAAAATAATCGTTTACAAATATCAGCTACTTCATTAATAATTTCTGGGGAATTATTACCAGCTCGTTTTCCTCCAATGAGGATTTCTAATCGATCGACATCAGCAAGAACGTTATTAGGACAAGTAATAAAACCACTTCCTAGACCACTTCCAGTTGCGCCAGGAGAGGTGTCTGACGGAATATATTCTTCTTCTTCCTCCTCAATTGGTTTCGGTGGTGTTTTTTCACTTGATTTCGGTGGTGTTCTTGATAATTCTGAATAATCACGAAGTGATTTCTCAAATGGTTTTGGTGTTTTTTGTTGTCCTTGTTATTGTCCTTGTTGTTTTTGTTGTTGTTGTTTTTGTTGTATCTTTTGTTTCCTTTGTTCTTCCTCAACCCTTATTTTTGATTGAATTAATTTATTAATTTTCTCAATATAATCCATATATAATGGATCATCGTCTCTAGCTTGTTCAATATTCATTAATATGCGATATAAATATTTTCTCCATTGTTTATTGTTTTTAATATCCTTTACGTGTTCAGGTTTCATTAATTTATTTTTTTGATTAAAACTATACACAGCAAATTCAGCTAATTGTTGTAGGTTTGTAAGGTTACTAATTATCTTAATAGTTTCTTCTTTAAATTTATTTTTCAATTCAGCAGTACTTAGAGCTACTGATTTTGGTTCAGGGGCTGGTGCTTCAGCACCTTTTGCTTCATCATCTTCAGGTTGATCTTCATCTTTAGGTATTTCCGGAACTGGCATCGCAGCAGCTATTTCGGCTGGAAGTTCACGTAAAATTTCTTTTGTCTTTCTTGTTCTTCTTGCTATTTTTTTTGTTCTTTCTGCTATTTTTCCAGTTGCTTCAGCGGTTTTCTCTAACACAGGTTGAATACCTTTAGTGGTCTCAGTGATAGGTTTAAATAATTTTTTTGTATCCTCTTCAAATTCAACTTGAGATTCCTGACGCGACTGTAGTTGTTGCTTAACAGAATCACGAACGGGTAGATATTTTTTAATTGCCTCTAGTCGCCCTCGAGCTAATTTAGCTGAGTATGGTTCTCCAATACTCATTATTGATAATATCTATAATGGCTGTTTAATTTATAGCAGCAGAGAGGGTGGACGACAAACGTATGTGACCAGATTGTGAAAAAATCTGATCAATTAGAGAAGTTTTCATTATTAAGACAAAAACTTTTTTTTCAGCCCTCGTAGGAACCCTTTAATTTCAAAAATAAGGTCTCTAAAAAGTTGTAGGGTCCACCCTCTCTGCTGCTCACTGTCACTTGTTTCTGTAAGTGAAAAGGGAATTATTGACAGCACTCCCTCACCTCACCATCTACAAATTAAGACAAGGTGACTATAACTTGTATGGTTTGGAATTTGCTCCCTCATTGAATCGGTGCTAATATATTTTCTTTTATTCATCATCACATTCAGTTGCTGATTACACATTGTTACGACCCTGTAGTTAAATTACATGTGTGTTAAAATTTGAATTCTTTCTAATTGTTTCTATTTCATTTTTATTTCATTTTTATATCATTAAATATAATTATTATTATGATGATGATTATGTTCGCAGGATCTGATATTTTGTTAGCAACATCGTGTTTATTTAAAACGTAAATGTGACTCGCGTAAGCACGATTTTTGTATGACGGTTCTGTCATATTAAGTAAACAGTCGGAAATAGCTATGTAAATGATTGGTTGTGACCACGGTCATTACTAATAATACTTGTTGACATTCTATACTACGTTGGCGATATTTCGAAGTCGCATGATTTCTTCGTGCTTGTACATGAAATGACGTATTAGTTTGCTTTAAAATACTCAGGTAGCTGCGAACTAGTCTAGAGTCATATTTTAACATCTTAGAGAGTCACATCATAACATCATATAGAGTTTTCAATACCTTAAGAAGGTATTCTTTTGTGCTGGAAAGAGTTGTTCGTTCGTATGAAGAATAACGTGTTTTGTTATTGACGATAGCTGTACTTCATCTACCTTTTAAATAATAATTATTTTCCCTTGAGAACTACACAACTGGCTTTGAACAAAAACATTTGCTGAAATTAATTCTAAATTGGAACAGGACAATACAATTTGTGATTCACAGTGAAAATTCTGGACACTTGTGTAAAACCTTCGTCTGACGTCGTCATCCGCCATCTTGGAACGGAATTGAGATTCAGACTTCAATTTAGAACTGTTTATTCACAGGACTTATGTTTTTTCACAATTTTAGGACACTTTTTAGGATCTTCTTCATAAATCGTAAGTCTTGTTATATATTTTTACCTTTTCACCGTGTTTTCTAGGGAAATAAATTATTTTTTTTAAAACTTACAAAGCTTGTTGTAGTCAGTCTTTTCATTATGTTACTTTAAACGAGCCGAAACGTAACAACATATCAGTGTCAAAGGAGACATTCCAATTTTTTTCCCATGTACAATTTAAGTACTTAACAAATTATTTCATAGCCACTTTTGCAGAAAGCATACTTTGGCTTTGTATCTCTCTGGATCAAGTTTTAATTCAATACTTTTGGTGTGTCGTGCAGTGAATAACTTTTGACTGGTGGTTATTGTTTCACCATGGACTTGAATAAACAATAACAACCTCTCAGAATTGAATGTAACAGATTTCATGGTGTAACACACTGGAAGTGTAGCCTTTAAACTCAAACCATGTAGACAAAAAGCACAGAAGCTTTACATAATAGTGAGTACTCAGTGGGCAGTAAATCATCACTGAGGAACAAATCTGGAATGTCTTCTTTATGTTGATATATGTGTTGTCAGGGGCTGAACACGCTGACAGGATACAATAATTAGCATGGAATTAGCAAAGGGGGCAGATTTAAAGCAGTTGGAGTTAGTAACCTCATGTTAATTTCTTGAAGGCAAGTGGGTGCTGTCAGTAGCTTTTGTAAGCTGACACAAATTTATGCATATGCCTGTGGCAGCTATCTGAATTCTCATTTTCAATCCAGCTTCATGCACTTTCAACAGTTCATCATCATGCTGTGTTTATAGTTGTCTTAAAGTATTAAAGAAACACAACTCTGTCTTGTAAAAAAAAAAAAAAAAAACTCTCAAAACCCACACAGATTGCTGTCCCTGTATAAACGCATTTTTAAGGCCTATAAAGTACATGGTCTTAAATAGATAACTAAAGTCAAACTTCCAGAGTTGAAAAGTGTCAGTGTAATTTTCTTGGGTCATATGAATAGCTCACAGGGACTCTATAAATTTTCAGACAACTGCAGTTGTTGCTATAGAAACCGATGACTCCATGTAAAGGTGAGTCTGATGAAGACCTCCATCACAGAAGAAGAAATTGTGGAAAAACCAGCTGTACAGATGGAATTAGATGGACTAAGAGGACACAGCAAGAAGAAATTGTGGAAAAACCAGCTGTACAGATGGAATTAGATGGACTAAGAGGACACAGCAAGAAGAAATTGTGGAAAAACCAGCTGTACAGATGGGATTAGATGGACTAAGAGGACACAACAAGAAGAAATTGTGGAAAAACCAGCTGTACAGATGGGATTAGATGGACTAAGAGGACACAGCGAGAAGAAATAGAAAACAGCACAACAGATATAATGGAGCTAAATACTTTCAATGTATAGAAAATAGCTTAATGTAAATTGACATGAGGGAAAGAGGGACATTGAAAAACAATTATTGAACTATCAAAGTTGATAATCTGATTTTCTGTTGATGTTTGCAGCAACTTGAATTCAAAATGATCTTTTGACATGCATTAATGGTGGAGGCTTGGATATGCATTCATTATGATTGAAAAAGTTATTGTTGCTGGAACTGCTTCTGATGTCATGAATATGTTTATTTCAGAATGCAGGCAGATAACGTCCCTATTTCTCTTGCACTTAAGCTATATTATAAAGAAAACAAAATCTGTAAAAATTTCAGATGTTTTAATGTCATAGACTTAATTCCAGATAATTTTATTTTGTTTCATTAATTTGGTATGAGTGTGTGAGAGAGAAAAAAAAAATGTGCAGTCATAAATAGTGCACTGTGTTGTATTGTCTTAGGCATTTTATAATAATTGTGAACAACAGTAATTTCAGCAAAGAAGAAAAGGTAACTGGTTCCAACATTTTCAGTACATACCATGTAAAACAATAAGACATGCATCAGTATTTTTTTTTTGGGGGGGGGTAAATAAGAATGATCATTCAGCAGCAGCAACAGATGTAATTATTATTGTTATTATTATTATTATTATTTTATTTATGAGATATAGTGTATATGGAAAACAATGTTATATAGCTTACAGTTTCTGTTGTTGTAATTGAAATATGCTTCGTATTACAAATTCAAATAAAAGTTTTGTCAGTATAGTTCATGTGTGTAGTTACGAATTATTGTCAGTATAGTTCATGTGCATAGTTATGAATTATATCTTGAAGTTAATATATGTAAATTTGTTTTGTGAAGAAACTGCTTTATGGAAGGTGTACTTTTCAACTAAAGATTTTTCTCTAAGTATGGATGGTATTGAAAATGGTTTAATAATTATCGTTGAGTCATAACAAACTCCACAAAATTAACAATAACTTTTATTCCTGTGAAGTTTTTTTTTTATAAAGTATGGATTATGTCTTCTGCCATCTGTCTGTCTCTCCCATTAGTAAGGTAGTGTATCCTACAACATTGATCATTCCAACATGAAACTTTGAGATTTATTTGGGGGTGGGACCAGGGACTGGAATGGGGGTGGGACCAGGGACTGAGATGGGGGTGGGACCAGGGACTGGGATGGGGGTGGGATCAGGGACTGGAATGGGGGTGGGATCAGGGACTGGGATGGGGGTGTGACCAGGGGCTGGGATGGGGATGGGACCAGGGACTGTGTGGGGGTGGGACCAGGGACTGTGATGGGGGTGGGACCAGGGACTGGGAAGGGGGTGGGACCAGAGGCTGGGATGGGGGTGGGACCAGGGGCTGGGATGGGGGTAGGATCAGGGACTGGTGATGGGATCAGGGACTGGGATGGAACTAGGGACTGGGATGGGGGTGGGACCAGGAGCTGGGATCCTTTGTTTAAAATCTCAGTATGTTGGGTATTGTAAGTGGAGATCATTGTCATGGCCAGAGCTATAACATATCTAACGAGCTTTGGATTTACAGTTTCTGGTCTTGCCCTAAGGCTGGGACCTGTGGGAATGCATTTGAGATACCCATACTATAACCATATATAGGTTTAAAGAATAACCTGATGCAATCGGACATAGCAGTATATTCAATGCAGACAATGGCTCATTCCTTTTGGTTGTAGGCTTCCATGCATCATAGCTTGGAAAGAGTTGAGATCCTCACCTTCTGACCATATATTGAAAGGAATTAGACAAAATTAGACATATTTCAACTGTAAAACCTGCAGATGGATACTTCCACAACGGTCATTATTTAAAACCATTGAGATTTCCAGTATGTGTATATATATATATATATATATATATATATATATATATATATATATATATATATATATGACAAGAGGAAACAAACTTAGACTTACTTCCAGCACAGACCCTGGATTTTTAACTGTGGCTCACAACTCAGAAACTATTAAGATTACCAACCTACAACTATGTATACATTTATTGGGCAAATTGGGATTTGTATTTGTACATCCAAAGTATATCTTGGGTTTATGCACCTGGAGTAAGGGACTTGCCCTAGGCTCATAACTTGGAAACTATCAAGATTCCCAATGTATAACCACATATACACTAACTGCTTATGAAAAGAGAAATGCACACTTGCAGTACAAAAACATTTGACCCAGGATCAGGCCATACCCATGATGGTATAGACTGAAGGTGTAGTGATATGTGATATGCCATTTCCTTTACTTAATACTAGGTTTTTCTCCGAATCTTACTTTGGATTACTCTAAACTTGATGTTTACCCAAACAATCATTGAACTTGAAAAAAAATACAAGTGTCACTGACCAAATGGTTCTTTTTGAAAATGCCAATCCATTGCACACAGATACATGTAATTGTGTGTTACATCTTTCAGTATTTTTGTTGCTTGGAAGGTTTAACAAAACCAGCCTGTCTGCTGGATGGTAATTTGTAATGTACGAATTGGGAATAATGGCTGTGTTAAGGTCATAGGTTATGGCTACAAGTATGTTTAGTGTGAAGCTTTTAACTTGGAAAATGAGAGAATTAGTGGTATGAAAATTAGTAAACTTTTGCATATTGGTAAAGTACAGTTGTGCTTTATTACTTGTATACTATGGAGGGGTAATACTGCCATAATTCTATGCATGTATTTTCTATTCTTCATTGATGCATTATTGTAAATGGCTACTTGCAAGTGCAACTTTCATAATTCTGTCCATGTATATTGCATTCTTCATTGATGCAAACTGTACATGGCAGTTTGCAAGTGCTCCTTTCCTTCAGCATTATTGTAAATGGCTGCTTCAAGTGCTATATTCATAATTCTAGTCATGCTTGCAAGTACTTAGATCTACTTTCCTTCTGTATCAGTGTATCTTACAGTTTGCCAGCTACTGAACTGATTCTGTAGTTTTTCGTATGACAAATGCTATGTTAGTTATTAGAAGCTTTTATATTCCATTTATTAACTTGCCATATTACAATTACTTCATTTCAGCTGATGTCTCCATACAGATTTGGTCTTGCAACAATGGAAATACTAAGTTTTATCCATATCGTCTTTGTTGTCCAACTCGTGTCACTATCACTTATCATACTAGAGTATTAGCATGGCATTATGACAACAGAGGGCGCTCTAAATTTCGGAAGTTTTTCCTTTACCAAAAATAGTGGATGCTCCCTACTGGGATTTAGATTGCTTTATGGCATTCATTTTATGTGGCAAGCAGAACTTACTGGATCTATGTGTTGCATAAATATTGTTACTTTTTCGTTTCTTTCTTTTTTTACATGTAAGTTAGCGACAAAGTATTATTCTTTCTCTAAAACCATGATGATCTAAGTGATTATGAAACCAAAAACATGTACACCACATCAGGGTAGTCCACACTCTGCAATATAGCACCCTTAGGTTCTAATCATTCTGCGGCTGTAGCAGCAGAGGAGGTGAACAGACCATTTTTGTTCGAGACCTTATTTATGAAAAATAAGCCTTCCTACGAAAAGGAAATCTTAAGGTCAACAATAAAAACCACAACCTCTAACTGACCATGAAATTTCTCCAGGGTTAGCTTATCTCGTTACTTTATCTCTGACTCTGTTTTTTTTTATGGTGTTTTTATTTTACGCGCTGGTCACTCAACGTTGGTCGTTCACCTCCTCTGCTGCTGTAAATTAAACAGCTATTATAAATATTATCAATAATGATTGGAGAACCACACTCAGCTAGATTAGCTCGAGAGCGACTAGATGCAATCAAAAAATATTTACCCGTCCGTGATTTAGTCAAACAACAACTACAATCACGTCAGGAGTCTCAAGTGGAATTTGCAGAAGGTACAGAACAATTATTTAAACCGATTGTCGAACCAACAAAGAAAATTGTTACAGCAACTGAGGCAACACAAAGAGCTCTTGAAGCATTACCTGTTGATATTGCTGCTCGTATTCAAGCAGCTCAACCACAACCACAACCAAAACCAAGAACCATAACTAAGATAATAGATAAATTTATGCCTGAAGGTATTGCTGCTATCAAGGACCCACAGCAATTACTTGATATCGCCGCATTTGGATATTATGAAAGACAAAAATATGTAAAACCAGAACATGTTAAATCTCTAAGCTCTGCCAGTTGGATTAGGGATGTATATCGCATCTATACTGGTATTCCAAAAATTATATCTAATGAAGATATTATTAATTTTAATAGATTTGATAAGGCTGTATATAAGCATATCGAAAGAGCTAAACAATTTGAATTACAGAAACCAGTAAAAACACTTGAAGAACAAGTTCAACAATTTCCACAATTACTACCACCACTACCATCACCACAACGATCACCACGATTACTACCACCACTACCACAACAATTTGAATTACCATCACCACAACGATCACAACGACTACAACAAGAGCTACAACAACGAGAACAACAACGACAAGAAATGATGGAACGAGCGAAATTAACACGACGACCAGTCAAAATAACAGAGGAAGAATATCAAGTTCCTGGTGCAACTGGAAGTGGTTTAGGAAGTGGCTTTATTACTTGTCCTAATAACGTTCTTGCTGATGTTGATCGACTAGAAATTCTCATTGCAGGAAAACGAGCTGGTAATAATTCTCCAGAAATCATTAATGAAGCAGCTGACATTTGTAAACGATTATTTACAGGTGCTGTTATGGATATTGGTGTATATCGGTCCCTCATTAATGAAATCGCCGATGATTATCATAGTGACTGAGTATGTAATTAGATGCAATTAGTGATAAAATCACTTACTAATAATATGATCATACACAATACTCATAGACCAGCCATGGTTAGGGTAATAAATTCACGATTACCAGTATACAAAACGACCTACGGAGATGGACTAGGTGATGTTGTTCAAGGTCTATTTAGAAGGATAGCCCCAAAAGCAATACCGCTTGCAAAGCAACTAGGAATGAAAGCTATTGACGTTGTCGTGAAAAAGCTATTGACGCTGTTGGTGATGTTGCTAGCAAAGCATTCTCAGCAATCAAGGATAGACTAACGCGATTAATACGACGAAAACCTCAACCAGTAAAATTACCCAGCACTGAAGTGATGTCCGCAAATGTCAGTAAAATAATAAATCAAGTTGCTAATCAAAAACTAGCAGAGTTGGCTACCAACACTAATGTTGGGTTAGAAAAAGAAAAAAATATAACCGCTAGTCTGATAGCAGGAAGCGGTCTTCGTGTTAGACGAAGACGATAATAATAAAGATGTTCAAGCGTGTATCTGATCCCGCATTTGACATGGATGCACCAGTTTTAAAAGATAAATCTGTGCGCGATTATCAATATTATTCTTATGACGCACGTGTACCTGACGAGCGTGGAAGAATTGAGATACAAGTTCAAGATACAAGCAGATATTTCTTACCCGCTGAAGCATTTATTGAAGTAGAAGGTGATATTATAAAAACAGATAATACGGAATACAACGCTGATGTTAGAGTTGGTGGCATCATGGCATTGTTTGAGGGCGCTATATACATGATTGATGGAAAAAATATTGAAACAATCCATAATGATGTTGATGTTGCCACGACGATACTTGGTCTCGCGCGATATAGTGATGATTATTCAAGATCAGCTGGCCCATCAATGATGTTTGTAAAGGATACTTCTGACCACCCGGACAACAGACAATATGATATTAGACGACCAAGAAACTTCGCCGGCGCCGCTGATGCTGATGTAAATCCGGTGGTTCATGGTGCTAATCCAGAATTTAACTTAGGATTTGCAGCACGTAGATCAATGTTACAAGGAAATAGAAGAGCGTTTTCATGTGCAATTCCATTATCACATATATTTGGATTTTGTAGAAATGTTAGAAAAGTTATTTTTGGAGCCAAACACACAGTTGTACTTGTGCAAAAAGCTACTGATGATGATGCAAAATGGCGACCTATTGGTGATGCTGGTAAAGTAATTCTGACAAAACTTTCTCTGTGCATGCCAGCAATGACTCCAACAGTACTTGAAGAAGAACATTTACTTTCTTTTATGAGTCAAGGTGGTAAATCAATGTTATCATGGTTGACAGTGACCACAGATGCTGTGCAGAGTAATGTTAATGGTTTATTCACATGGCAAATAACTTCTCAGCGAGGTGTTTCTGCACCGCGACATATATTTATTGCGCTTCAAAATGCTGCACGGGTAAACTCACAAAATCGAAGCATAATGATATTTGATCAACTCGGTGTTTCTGGAGTTTCTTTAAGGATAAACGGACATCAAGAACCAGCTGAAGATATTTTGTTAAATTTCGGTTAAAATCATGTAGCACGTGTGTATCATCAATTAATGACATACATGGGACGTGATCAGAATATTGATTCTGGTTTACAAATATCACAGTTAGATTTTACAACATTATATCCGATTTATTACTTCTCGCTGGAACATTTAGATTTAACCAGACAGTCCGTCGTTGACATATATTTTCGACCTCATGTTAACAGAGATGTTGGAGCTATTGCTAATTACAGAGCAATTGCTTTTTATACTCAGCGATAAATCAATGTTACTTGAAGGTGTTGGTGGACGAATGAGAGTTATTGATGCCCCAGTAGAAAACATGTAATTGGATCGCTCATAATAATTATAAATGTCATATCTAGTTAATGTCAGTATGACTCCTGGTCAGATTAAAAAGCTACAATCATCATCAAAAAATAATTGTGCGGCAAAAATATCACTAAAGCGAGAACAAATCGCGAGTGGTCCGAATAAGCTATCATTATCAGAACGCCAGCATAAGCATTTCAATGAAGCAAAACAATTAAATAAAGGTATAAAACTTAATCTTTCTGCGAGTGTCATTAAAGACATCGTTAAAACGGGTGGTATATTTCCACTTCTTGCCTCGTTACCAGCAATAATAGCCACTGCAGCCCCAGCTGTTGCAAAAGCAGCTGCATTAGGCGCTGTTGGAACCGCTGCTGGAATGGCGTTAAAGAAAGCAACGGGTCAAGGAATTATGCACGCAGAAAACTTAAAAAAAAGATCACGGGCAAAACAACACGAAAGACGTCTAAGAGCACCAAACGTACCACAGCCGGGTCGTCTAAGATTATCAGGCCCAGTATACGGTCGCGGTCTAAGACTTCCAGGAACCCCATATTCATGGTACGGAAAAGGTCTAAGACTGCCCCGGTAACTTCGTCATCGAATTCGATGATTCTCCTTATGTCTAATTTTGATTTACTTAATGCTGCTAAGCAACTGAATATAAAAAACTTTAGAGGAGTTTTTATGCGTGATCAATTACCTACCGTTGCAATGCAACATGAAACTGGTATTATTAATCTCCATAAAAACTCTGGCCCAGGCACTCATTGGGTGGCGTATGCAATTGATTCACGTGGAATTATTTATTTTGATTCGTATGGACTGGCACCACCAAAAGAATTTTTAAAATATGTTAACACAAGTACTGCTATGCAAAGTAAGAATTCGATGCGTTCTAAAATCTGGTATTCAACATTACCAACACAAAAAATAACGGATCAGCCAATATGTGGTCGAGAAGTACTCGCTGTACTTGATGCTGTATCAAAATCAACAACGCCACCTCATAAAGTGGTGCATGAATATACTACGTTGTCACACTTAAACAGATATCAGTAAATATAATGGTAGATATTTATGGAAGCTCTTCTCGCAAAGCTCAGCAGCAAGTCGATTTATCTAAATATGCAACTCTTGATCAGCTCTTGAAATCGATGATTTATTAAATATCACAAGTGTGGATCAAAATGAAGTCGTTATTTTTCAGGATAAACAAGGACGATTAAAAACGAGTAATATAAACTGTTAGATGCTCTTATACGAATTCCCACCACGGTTATTAATAACATCGTTACTTTTGCTGATCAAGGTAAAATACAAGATCCCGGTAAGTCAGTTAACGATTTTATCAAGCGAGCTGGTGATTCATTCACGGATAACATTATTATGAATCGAAATAAAATTACAGACCTTGGAAACCCAACCACAGATACAGATGCAGCAACAAAAAAATACGTCGATGATCAAGAATCTAAGTACGTATTAGTCAACGGTGGTATAATGCGTGCATTTCTCAACATGAATAATAATGGTATTAATAATCTTAGAACACCAGAATCAGATTTCGACGCTGCAACGAAGAAATATTAAGACGATAAGGAAATTCCTATGACAACTTCGTTAGCTACAATCAATAATGAAATGACTACACTCAATACTAATTTTACTAATCACATACAAACTTTCTTAAATTTTCGTACAAACATAAACAGATCTATTAATGACTTTTTTGGAAGTCCACCAAACTCTCCGATATTAACATGAAAGTGAAGGACATTGTCAGTGGAATACCTAGTATTGTTCAAAAAACTAATCTGATTAAAATTCCACACGGACAAATTAAAAATATCGTGTACACAGTAGCATCAGGATCATCAACATGGACACCGCGCGATAACACGCTCGAACATACCACAGAAGTAACTGGGTTATACAAGCTATCTGTGTACGGTTGGAAATTACTGCCGCCACTTCATCATCACCGAATGTATATTATAATCCTCTACTGGTGATGCTAACCAAGGACATCAAAGAAACGTTTACGTTGACATCAACGGAAATGCCCCCGAGACGTTACTGGTGGTGCCTGGAATTCGTAGCTGAAACTGTTTAATTACTTAATTAAATGACGTTGTCATTGTATAAGGAATCAAGTGACGGAGTCACTTATCGACGTTCAACGTCACAGATACGCTCAAGTATGTGAGTGTCAAACCAAACTAAAAAATATCATCGACGATTATACAGTAAAAGTAAAAAAATATCGCAGACGTAGGGTTGTTATTGATATAATTATTTACTCAGTTTCTGCTGTTATTGCTGGAACCGGATTATTATTATCAACAATAACAATGACAACACCTGCAGTTGTAACAATTGTCGTTTCAACTTCAACGATTATCGCAGGTATTCTTAGTATTATTGCTAAGAAGATATCTACGTGTACAAATAATAAATTACACGATTACATAATAAAACTACACACAGCAACAACATCTTACTCTAAACTATCATCGTATATTTCGGCGTACCTCAGCGATGGTAAAATATCTGATGAGGAGTTCGCAACGATAATGAAAACCTATGATGAAGCATCTAGAGTGGAACGCAACGCGTTCTCTAGCGATTCTAGTGATAAAGTAACTTGTGATAAGAGGGAAGATTGAATTCCCGAGAGATAACGCATTGCGTTCTATTAAAATAATAATTAAATAACTGAGTATTTTAAATACATGTCAGCGTTAGAACTATTACGACAGATCGTCACTAATACAACGCCGTCAAAAACTACTATGATATCATTAAGTTCGACCAATCCTGAATTTAGCGATAACTTTCCAACTGCAATTCCAGCAAGTGAAATGGCATTAGCGCAATTACGAGTTTATAATAGCTGGCCAAATATCAGGTCAAAATCGTTTGGTAGACTACCAGCAAACAATTCACTTGTATTTGCGAATAAGAATAAATCTGATGGAAGTCCTGATTGGCAAGTTGTTGGAATTTCAACGGGCAGAGCAGCAGAGAGGGTGAACCCTACAACTTTGTAGAGACCTTATTTTTGAAAATTAAGGGTTCCCTGAAAAAAAAGAAGTTTTTGTCTTAATAATGAAAACTTCTTTAATTGACCAGATTTTTTCACAATCTGGTCACGTACATATGTCATTCACCCTCTCTGCTGCTATAAATTAAACAGCCATATAGATATTATCAATAATGAGTACCGGAGAACCACACTCAGCTAAATTAACTCTACTGCTGCTATGATTTTTATCCAAAAATTATATCAAGTCCGTTGCGATATCTTGACCTAGGATCATGTAAATTTATTGTTACAAAACCAAAGGGAGCAGCTTGTGCTTTTGAAAAGAAATTTTTAAATTTATTCATGTCCATGTCGCCTGAACACCAAGTATAATAAACATTCTGCAGCGTATGATTATCTACACCATTAAATACAACTAAAATGTTACAGTTATCCCTGATCACTTTTGGAATTTGTGTATATCTCTGTGTAACATAAATCACGTCTGTATTTTTATGTCTACCTCGTGAAAATATTCTAGCTGGATTTGATTGTTTGTCCAGCATAACATCATCATACACTACTAAATTATTAATGAATCCATCCAGATCATCTACGGATGGCGCTTCATCAATATCAGTAATAAAGTCTATGACATTGTCTTCATGTAACGATTTTGCGTTTTCATTAAAATCTTTAAGTACTTCGTAACATCGCTGATCATCTACAGATGGCGCTACTAAATATAATTTATCCCACTTCAGCCATCACATTATTAGATTAAGCAATAATTGCGTCTTTCCACTTCCAGATGGGCCTATTATAATCATTCTGATAGAATTTGGTAACGCTGGATGGTGCTTTACTGGCTCTTGTTTTCGTGTCGCAGAAAAGTCAATTATATCCATATAATAAATAATATGAGTCTATATTGTGTTCGATGCAGAGCACCTACCGATACTACTGAATTAACGACAGTAACAACAAGAAATAAAAGACGTGCACTTACAGGCAAGTGTGTGAAATGTGGTACCAAGAAATATAAATTTGTCTCCATGACTAAGTCAGGAACAAAGACAGGTGGTGATATCGCTGCTTCGTTAGGAAAATTACCAGGAACTCCATGGGCTAAATATCCCGGTGAGAAACATTTACCCGGATATAATTATTGTGGTCCTGGAACTCGTCTCGATATCAGACTCGATGATCAAGATCAACCAAAACCAGGAGAATATCCAGTAAATAAGATCGATCAAGCGTGTCACGTTCACGATGTCGCGTATAAAAGTAAGGATTTGCAACACCGACATCTCGCGGATGTGAAATTGATTCACGCGTTAAATTCTATACCTAATAAATCTCTCAGAGAAAAATTAGCTAGTTTTCTAGTAAAAACTGCTATGAAAGGTAAACTAGTGTTAGGGGCTGGTAATTAATTATATAACTATCATAATGGAATCTGTTTATTATTCCCCGAGAGGATTCTGGAGAGGTAAAGCAGCTATTAGTAAACTCGCCGAAGCAGCAAAAGTTTCACGTAATGTCGCTGCATCATGGTTAGCACGACAGGCAATATGGCAAATCTTCCTAAGTCCACCTAAAAGAATTCATTACGCGCATTTTGATGTTAGTGTCCCTAATGAAGTTCATCAAGCGGATATACTGTTTTTACCACACGATACCATTAAAACACGTGGACGAAAATCACGCACGTACAAATACGCGTTAACTGTCGTTGACATTGCTAGTAGATATAAAGAAGCGGAGCCGTTATCAACAAAAACAGCATCCGAAGTTGCATCTGCGTTCGAACGAATTTATCATCGAGGTGGTCTACGATGGCCAAAACTACTACAGGTTGATCCCGGTAAAGAATTTCTTGGAGTAGTATCATCGTTGATGAACAAGCACAACGTTAAAATCAGACGAGGACATACTGAAATTCATCGTGATCAGGCAATCGTTGAACGATTTAATAGAACACTTGCCGAGCGGTTATTCGGATACCAATACGCAAAGGAAATATCTACTGACCTCAAAGATAGATCTCGTGAATGGGTTGCAAGATTACCGAGTGTGATAGCTGCGTTGAATAATGAAATTACTCGTGCAACTTCCATGAAACCTTCTAATGCGATCAAAAAATATATATATACCAATACAACGACATGAATCTTTCTCTCAACCAGTATTAGGTAATGTTACAGTTAGATATTTATATGAACCTGGCGAACTTGAAGGTGGTAAAAAAAGAGCAACCGATCCTATCTGGAGCGTGACTACACATAAAATTTCTAGCGTGGTTAGATCCACTGGTAGACCTCCAATATACAGACTAGATTCTACAGCCCCTCAACGTGGATTTGTACGTGAACAATTACAAGTAATTCCTGAGCAATTACCACCAAGCTCAATTTTGTAAACATCCAGAACCTCGACGTCGATTACACTCAAGACAGGTCAGCATTACATTTTCACGTGTGTGACCGAGATCACTATTAATTCTGTCTACGGTAAATTGTCTTGGATTATTATTCGAATACTGCCATGACATATTACAGTTGCAACTTGCGCAATTATTATTCTGTAGTTGTTTTAGTTTTATAATAAATTCAGTATCAATATCAAAATCACGATTATTTTTTATGTCACATTGCTTATAACCAGATAGTTTTTTTCTTATTACGTCATTATTAACAATTTGATCATTATTTTCTATAAAATTCATAATAACCCTATGTAGTTGAGATATTCTCCTGACTCGAGATACGGCGAGATAGACTAAATTTGACCACTCGATCCTATCATCGACAATCCAGATTTTAGTATCAGTTATAGTTAATCCCTGTGACGAGTGAATAGTTATAGCGTATCCTAACACCCACGGTGATTTATTCATACTCAGCGCATTCTCAACGACATTAATATCGACTAAAACAATGTCATTCAATACAAGATTCTGTATCCTTGGTGGAACCAAGACACCAGGAATTTTAACTTCAATATTCTGTCGTCGAGTATCTAAGGGGCGATAACACAAAGGTACAGGTAGATCTGAAAACTTTTCTTTATGTAACAAAAATAATTTATCCTGTAGTTCATCACGAACTATCTTTCTACTCGCGACTATCAAATCAGCGGGATTCCATAAAGTCCAAAATTCATTCATAGAAGTCTCTGGAATTACTCCTCGCATTATCTCACATTGTACTCTGTCTGGTTGAAGTCTGATTAATTTTTTAAATTCCTTCAGCGGTTCATCGATAGCTCTATGGTCATCATTTATTTCTTCATAATAATTTACGTTATTTTTTAACCATTCATGTGGAGACTCTCCAACAAAGGGTGGTGGTTGACCATGATCGCCGCACATAATCACAGCAGTATTCTTCAATAACAACCAATCAAGAAATGTTTTTAGTGTTTCTAACGACACCGTGCATATCTCGTCCCATATAATATATTTAGGTACATATTTTTCACCCATCCGCGATGGAGTCCACGTGTCTCCGCACCATCTAAAGAAACTGTGATATGTACACGATTTTACTCCTCGTTGCTTTATTTCTCTAGCAAGTTTATGTGTAGGTGCCAAAACAATTATATCCGAATTATTATTTATAAATAAATTAATTACACGAGTTGTTTTACCTGAACCACCACACCCATTAAGATAAACGGTCTTATGTCTAGATACTGGATCGTACAGAGATGGTGCAGATGACTTTAATATTTGATTATTATTTTTGTAATATGTCTCCATAATTTCAACATCCGCAGATTCAGAATAACTAAATATATTTTCTTGTTTTATTCTCCATGTCCCCCATTCACCATTACCGAGTTTTAATAAATCTTTATATTTTTTATGTACATAAAATGAATCCGTAGCGACTCTGACAGCGTGATGAGGAAATTTATTTATCATCGATAGTAGGTTTATCGAAACATAAGCTAACATCGAAGATCTTAAATGAGTAAATTGTGGTGAGTCGCCATCAAGGTAGCTCACAATGGTACCTAGTTTTGTTCCATCTGATAAATAAGCATTACATCGGTTTATAAACGTATTTTTTTCAGTTGTATCAGCGATTATAAAATCTAGTTCAGCATCGTCCATAATCAATCTTGTACACGCTCGTTTATAATCGTATGAACCACCTTGAGTAAATTTACCGATTATCTTTCTACCGAGATCTTTTGTAAATTTCTCATCGTATTCGTTTCTGCATTTATTTATTTTAATAATATGATCTTCATCAATATCAGGGAATTCTTTTCTGGTATCATCGATATTAAATCTGTTCGGTTCTGGTAACCAAACTTGTTTCTGTGAATTATATGATATAATCGCTTCAGTTACTCTCAACGATATTAAAAATCCAGCATCAAGCATATACCGCAATAGTACTATCGGAACCCAACATTTTTCTGAAAAATGTCTTCCAAACCAAGCATAAGTAATCGGATGGAGATTTTCTGCAAATTCGAATAATTCTACATGAGCAAATCCGGTTAAGTCAACATCTGGTCCTTCCATGGGAAGGGGTCCGTTTATCGCAACCCTGGTCATGTCATGTGTAGGATGTCCGAATCTCTTAAAGTACTTAGAACATACTCCATATCCAAGAAAACTCCCAGGATAACACGCTACCATATCAACCGAGATAACATCACTATGGTTGTATTTGGTGTTCCATAATCCACCGTGACCATATTCTATACAGCTTTTCTTGACATCTTCAAGGAATTCCGATCGTGTCGTTTTCCATGAATTTTTCTCCTGAGCGAAATGGGCAGCAACCGATGGTACGGTAAAGCAGTTATTCAGTAATTGTCCAACTATGACATCATCAGAGGTATATTTCAATGCAAGATGTTCCATTTCTTCATGGAGAGATTCTGTACGATAAATATCACCGTTAGGCCGTACAAACTGATCGTAATGATCATATTCCGAACTCTGAAATAACCAAACAGACACAGGGTCGCTTTTGCTGATATTTTTAATAAAATCAAAGATATCACCGTTATAAAACTTAACTTTTCTATCTCGTGGAAATATCGTTACAGCATTAGTCCATGCATGTGCATTATGATCAACGATTGTTATAGGGTTTCCATTTTTTATATATTTTGGTTCGTATAATATCTCTCCGGTTAGTGTTTTTACTGTTATTGGAAATCTTAATAACTTTTCTAGTTCAGCAACATCCTTAATAGATGCACCAGTATCTTTAACGGACTCTGCCCATTTGTTTATTTTTTTATGTCTTAAATCAGTTAAACCATTACCACGTATCGCATTTGTAAAATGTTCTGTAACTCGTTCAGCTACGCAGTTTATTCTTGATATTTTCATCGGTTTCAGATCCGTAATATTAGGTTTATTATTTAGCGGAGATATTCCGTATACAACTGCAGTTGCTGGATAACTCTGTATATAATAGGGTTTATCAATGCCAGTAAGTATTCCGGGCTTAGATTTATTACTTAAAAGAACAATATTACCCCCCGGCTGCACACGGACTGGATCACGCTTATCACGAATAATCCAAATATCTTCTTCTGTATTTACAATAAATTTTATTAAAATAAAATATTTTTGATTATCAAGATGATTAATAATTACTTTTCCTCGTTTGTCATTCATCATATTAGTAACATTTCCAACTCTGAATGTGGACCATGCATAAACTGCACCATCGTCACGAAATTCCTTTTTTGCTTCACGAATACGTTCGGTTACCATTAATGCCAGATCCTGCATCGAAGTACTGAGTTTATATTCTGATAGTCTGTCAAGGTCAAATCTAGCAGGGGAAGGTTCAATAACGGATAATTCCTCCATATTATAATTAGGGCAAGTATATATTTAATTGAACATTAATCTTTTGTATATGATTGAAACACAAAACAAATGTGCTTGGCTCAAAATTGGATATACTTCTACTTGTAATAAATCATGCGTGAATGAATATTGTAGTTATCATATGCAATGTGTCAGAAATGGAAGTCTAGGACCAAAACCGTGTATTGTGTGTAGTGCTGGAGTGCGAGGAAGAACTCAACTGTGCGCGCAATGCGGTGGTAAAAGTACAGAGAATTAAAACGATATTATGATAAAAAAATAACGCTGACTCTCCTATAAAAACCGAAGAAGATTATTTGGCTAGATTTTCAAAAAAAAATAATGATTTAAACAAATAGTATTATATATAAATGAAACAAAACGAATTTGTGTCACATCCAATCCTTACCAATTATGAAGCATCTCGAGAAGGTGTAATCAGACACTGTAGATTGAAAAAACCAGTCGGTAGTATTTGTAATACTGGTTATTTTAGATTCAATACCAAAGGAAATAAAAATTATTACTCACATAAATTCATATTTGAATGTCATTTTGGGGTCATTAAAGATGGACTTGTAATTGATCACATTGATGGAAATCCCCATAATAATCGGTTATCTAACTTACAGGCTATTACACAAAGTCAGAATGCTGCACGGGGAAATACTGGAAAATGTAAAAAGTTTGCAAGAAGATCTATTAAATCCGTAAATACAGAGACTGGGGAAGAAATTATGTTCAGGTCAATTAATTCTGCTGCCAAATATTTTGACATAGTACCACCTTCAGTAAAATTCGTTGCAGATAATATTACTAGATCTGCATTTTCGAAAATATATAATCAGCGGATAGTATTTGAATATATCTAACTCTCTATTCTTACAAAAACAAATAGTTCGACTCTGTTAATTTTCCCAAGGGTTTTGTTTAGCCATAATTACAGTCAGGGGTCCACCTTCATCGCTCTCAGCGTCATTATCATTTTTTACAGAATCAGATAGCATAATCTTTCTTAATTGCATTACACGATTATCCACAATCTTTTCTCTTTCGTACTCGTGAGACAGTTCGGATTTAATATTTTCGATAGAACGTGCAAGAGGTGCAAATAGCTTTATTTGATTGTCGTTTACCATAGCTAGTGATTCAAGTATGGATTGATAAATTGATTTTATGAATCTGTAGTTTGAAGATAGTGTATATTTATTATCAAATTTTCTCTGTTGCAGTAATTCAAAATCGCACATAATTTTCTGAGGGTCGAGATTATCAGATATTTTTATTCCATTATGTTTTAGTTTTTTAATAGCAGAAATAATATCATTGATGTTTTCATGGTTCATTATATATATTTATTTTTTATATTTAATATAAAAATAAACAAAAATATACAGCGCGGGGTGACATTCGGTCTACCATTCCATAGTTGTATCAGATAAACCTAATGAGGTTCCGAATCTTTGTTTAGACATTTACCCCCAAAGAGACCCCTAAATATCCGTAACCGAAACTTTAGAGGCTCAGAGGGTTGTCTGTACGTGTAGGTCTTATTTTGTGACCAATCAGATTCTGTTTATTGTTGCCTTACAAGAATTCCTAGATATCCGCAACCGAAACTCTAAGAACTCAAAGGCTGATTGGTCTTTGTGACCGAATCTCATTAGGTTTATTTTTAGTTTGCGATTGTGTCTTTTGGAATGGCCCCTGTGTGGGGTACCCCTTTAGTGAAGTCACAAGGTCACGACCTCATATCACCCCCCACTGTATATTTTGATGAGATGATATGATGATGAGATGATGATGAGATGATATGATGAAATGCCGTCTTCACGCCAGCACACCAACCCATAACGATCAACCAATGGGTTATTCACAAAAGTGAATCCACCACGTGCTGACGTAGTGGATTGGTGTACTCTGAAGACGGGGGTGGCTGGAGCCCCCAATAAATTATAAATTTTGGCATAAAATCGCCCCCCGCAGATAATTTATCCTTCTTGGGTTTCGAACTATGACCCTCCGGATGAGAGTTTCTACACGCTATCAACTGAGCTATCGGACCTTGTTATAAATACATATTGAAAAAGTTAGCATGTGTTTACCAATGTGTCAGTCATATCGTTATTCCTAAAAACTACAATATTCTTAACAAAAACCACATTTTTCTGTCTAAAATGAGATTTTATATTTCTAGTTTCCGAAATATATATAATTCTGTATAACACTGAGTCTATGCGTGGGCCGTAACAGCGGATATTGATTTAGTTATAATATATAGCGGTCTTAAAATAACTTTACGCACATGTTATGGAATAATCAATATGCAGCCACAGTTTTCTAGATTTCATTGTGTACGGATTTTATGTAAACAAAAGAATAATATCCGGATATTGTTATAATAAAAACGCTCTATGAGCGTACATACAGGTTTATATTAAGAGATTCGTTCCTCGTGTCCAGAATTCTATTATTTTGGTCTGTAAGTTTGAAATTTATTCTTGTCAGAAATGGATTATGAACTCGCAGGTAAACGGGATTAATTGGTTCTGCCACAATTAACCAGCCTGGTGGAACAATCGGGTTAAAACTGAATAATATGTACCCTTGCTCCGCAGTGCCACTGTGGTGGCTAGATTTAGAAAGATCTACCTGATAGCTACCTTCAATAACATCACATACCAGATTGATTGCAATAACTGATGTTATGTTTACAATGCCCGGTGATATATGTCTACCGGCACCAAAGGGGTTGTTATTGTGTTTTAGTATAGCCGGTGGTGGGGCTATTTTTCTCCACGATTCAATTATTCCCGGATAATATTCTTCAATAAGATTACTTAATGATTTCTTCATTTCAGCGTTATTTAAATCTGGTATAACAAATGTTTGTAAATCTTTTTCTGTTATTTTATAATGATCAAGAAATAATTGCCTCAATTCTGGACTTGTGTAAGTAGTATCGAGTTTAGTCGCAACGTTTATAACACTTCGATTGGCGATGTATAAATTGAATAAGATCCCATTTAAATGTTTTATTGACTCGATTATTTGCTGCTTTACACTTTCATTATAATGTTGTGATAATGAAATAAGTAAATTTCTTAAATCATTAAACGTTTTATCGTATTCGGGTTTAAGAGTATCTAAAAACTGTTTAATAAATATTACATCAACAATATCTCGATACCTCCCCTCTGGCGTAACGATAACATTAAATACTGATATAACCACCTTGGGGATCTTTTTACCGTCATAATCGGTAAGGTAATAATATGTGTCGTTTGGATCAAAATCTCTAAATAATATATATCTCCATGTTTTGTTATATCGATATCCTGGTTCTTTAATGAATTTTTCTTCACTCGTTTTAAATTCTTCTAGTTTTGGTTCTGAAACTCCATTATAAACAGGTGCGACTTCAGGCCATCCTAATACGGATCTGATCGAACTTTGATAAATATCTACGAGGTAATCAGGAGAATTTATTTCAATCGCCGCAGATAGTGTTGGTTCATAAACAGTAATCGCTATTTTAGATTCTTTCCCTGTGATAGATTTAATTCTGCGTTGGAATTCATCATTAATCTGTTCTATTTGATAACTGCCCGTTGAAATTCCAACAACTTGCCAGTCAGGTGTTCCATCCGGTTTATTCTTATTCGCAAATACCAGTGAATTATTTGGTTGTTGTCCACCAAACGGTTTTGATCTAATATTAGGCCAACTATAATAAACTCGTAATTGCGCTAATGCTATTTCCTTTGCTGGAATTGCAGTCGGAAAATTAACGCTAAATTCAGGATTGGTTGAACTTAATGATATCATAGTAGTTTTGACGGCGTTGTATTAGCTACGATCTGCTGAAGTAATTCTAATGATGACATTATTATTATCGTTATTATTTAATTCTCCATCTTTCCGTTATTATCACTAGCGATTATGAATGCTTCATCGTAGGTTTTCATTATCGTTACGAACTCCTCATCGGATATTTTACCATCACTGAGATACGCCGAAATATACGAGCATAATTTAGTGTATGCGGCTGTTGCTGTGTGCAATTTCATTATATACTCGTTTAGTTTATTATTCGTACACGTAGATATTTTCTTAGCGATAATACTGAAAATACCTGCACATGTTGTTGCTGTTGAAACTATAACCGTTACAACTGCAGGCGCTGTCATCGTTATCGTTGATAATAATAATCCACTTCCAGCAATAACAGCAGAAACCGAGTATACCATTATATCAATAACGACCATACGACGACGATATATTTTTACCTTTATCGTGTAATCGTCGATGATATTTTTTAGTTTGGTTTGACACTCACATACTTGAGTGTATCTGTGACGTTGAACGTCGATAAATGATTCTTGATTCATTATACTTATTTAAGTAACTAATTCGGGAGTTTCAGCTACAAACTCAATACACCACCAATAAGTCGCTGCGGTTAACTTTTTATCATTCGCTAGTAGCATAAATGTTTCTTCAGTATCTTTATTTAACACTATAGACACAATTCCAGAAAAATCATCGGTTGAATGACGCCATGGAAATATGGTAAATATACTGAATTTTGCACTACTAAATACAGATAATCTGTATACACCAGTAACCTCTGCAGTGTGTTTAAAAGTGTTATTTTCCTGCGACCATGTTGCCTTTCCTGATGCGACTGTGTACACGATATTAATGATCTGCTTGTGAGGAATTTTAACGAGATTAGTTTTTTGAATAATATTAGGAATTCCACTAATGATATCGTTGAGTCTTGCGTTAATGTCAGCGAGATTAATAATAACATTTGGTGGAGTTCCAAAAAATTCGTTAATAGATCTGTGTACATTTCTACGAAAATTTAGAAATGTTTGTACATGATTAAAATATTCAGTTCTAAATGAAGCAATTCCATCATTAATTGTCGTTAACGAAGTCGTTATTGGAATTTCCTTATCGTCGACGTATTTCTTCGTTGCAGTGTCAAAATCTGTTTCTGGTGTTCTGAGATTATTAATACCATTACTATTCATGTTGAGAAATGCACGCATTATACCACCGCGCACTGACACGTACTTGGATTCTTGATCATCGACGTATTTTTTTGTTGCTGCGTCTGTATCTGCGATTGGATCTCCAAGATACGTAATTTTTCTTCCCGACATAATAATGTCACCGGTAAATACATCACCAGTTTTCTTAACATAGTCGTTAACCGACTTACCGGAATCCTGTATTTTACCCTGATCAGTGAAAGTAACGACATTATTAACAACCGCGTTGGGAATTCGTACAAGAACATCTAGTAGTTGTATATTACTCGTTTTTAATCGTCCTTGTTTGTCCTGAAAAACGACGACTTCATTTTGATCCACACTTGTTATATTTAATAAATCATCGATTTCATTTCTGAGCTGATCAATAGTTGCATATTTAGATAAATCGACCTTCTGAGCTCTACCTGAGGATCTTCCATAAATATCTACCATTATATTTACTGATATCAGTTTAAGTACTATGACGTAGTGTAGTGAACGCGTGTACGACTTTATGAGGTGGTGCTGTTGATTTTGATACAGCATCAAGCATAGCGAGGGTTTCACGGCCGCATATTGGAGGATCAGTTATTTTTTGTGTTGGTAGCGTTGAATACCAGATTGGAGTAGTATTATTGCTAACGTAATGAAGAAATTCTTTTGGTGGTGCTAATCCATACGAATCGAAATAAATAATTCCACGTGGATCAATTGCATATCCTACCCAGTGCGTGCCTGGGCCAGAATTTTTATCGAGATTAATAATACTGGTTTCATGTTGCATTGCAACGGTAGGTAATTGATCACGCATAAAAACACCTCTGAAATTTTTTATTTTTAATTGCTTAGCAGCATTAAGTAAATCAAAATTGGACATGGGTGTTATTAGTAAACTGTCCCTGGTAATCTTAGGCCTTTTCCGTACCACGAAGGCGGAGTTCCTGGTAATCTTAAACCTCTTCCCTTTTTTTTGATTCCTTGTCCGGTTGCTTTCTTTAACGCCATTCCAGCAGCTGTTCCAACAGCACCTAGTGCAGCTGCCTTTGCAACAGCTGGTGCTGCAGCTGCTATTAATGCTGGTATTGCTGCGAGAAGTGGAAATATACCACCCGTTTTAACAATATCTTTGATGGCGCCCGCAGAAAGATTAAGTTTAACGCCTTTATTTGATTTTTTAGCGTCGTTGAAGTTTTTAAACTGACGCTCGGTCAACGATAGTTTATTTGCACCGGTCATTTGTTCTCGTTTTAGCGATATTTTTATTCCACAGTTATTTTTTTATGCTGATTGCAGTCTTTTAATCTGACCAGGAGTCAGACTTACACTAACGTGATGATATGACATTATTAATATTATGAACGATCTAATTACATGTTTTCTACTGGAGCATCAATAACTCTCATTCGTCCACCAACACCCTCGAGTAACATAGATTTATCGCTGAGTATAACGGCGATTGCTCTGTAATTAGGGATAGCTCCAAGATCTCTATTAACACGAGCTCGAAAATGAATATCTACAACAGATTGTCTGGTTAAATCTAAATGTTCTAGCGAAAAGTAATAAATCGGATACAGCGTTGTAAAATCTAACTGAGATATTTGTAAACCAGTATCAATATTTTGATCACGACCCATGAATGTCATTAATCGATGATATGCACGTGCTACATGATTTTGATCGAAATTCAGTAATATATCCTCGGATGGTTCTTGATGTCCATTTATCCTTAATGAAACCTCAGAAACACCAAGTTTATCAAATATCATTATACTTTCATCTTGATCGTTTATTCGTGCAGTATTTTGAAACGCAATAAATATATGTCTTGGTGCAGAAACACCTTGCTGAGAAGCTATCTGCCATGTGAATAGACCATTAATTGCACTCTGAACAACATCTGTGGTCATCGTTAACCATGACAACGTTGATTTACCCCCTTGACTCATAAAAGATAGCAACCGGTCTTCTTCAGATATTGTTGGAGTCATCACTGGCATCCACAGCGAAAGTTTTGTAAGAATTACTTTACCAGCATCAATTGCACCAGGTCGCCAGATTGCATCATTATCATCGCCTTTTCGTACAAGTACAACTGTGTGCTTAGCTCCGAAAATGACTTTTCTGACATTTCTACAGAATCCAAAAATATGTGACAGTGGAATCGCACATGAAAATCTTCTCCTATCACCTTTTAACATTGATTTACGTACTGCAAATCCTAAGTTGAAATTTGCATTCATCGATAATACTGCAGGACCATCAGCAGCTCCTCCTGCAGCTCTCACATCACCAATATTTACATTTCTACTTTCTGGAAAATCAGTTGTATCCTTTGCAAACATCATTGACGGGCCAGCCGATCTTGAATAATCGTCGCTGTATCTTGCAAGGCCTAGTATTGTCGTTGCAACATCAACGTCTTTCTGGATTGATTCAATATTTTTCCGTCAATCATGTACGTAGCGCTGTCAAATAACGCCATAATACCATTATTAACAAAACCAACCCTATCATCAGCTCCATATGCTACTGGTGCTGCAGGAACAGCGTTATTTAAAATTTCACCTTCTACTTCAATAAAAGCCTCAGCAGGTAGAAAATACCTACTTGTATCTTGAACCTGTAGTTCAATTCGTCCACGCTGATCTGGAATTCGTGCGTCATAAGAATAATATTGATAATTGCGCACAGACTCATCTTTGAGTACTGGTGCGTCCATGTCAAACGCGGGGTCAGATATGCGCTTAAACATCTTTATTATTATCGTCTTCGTCTAACTCGAAGACCACTTCCTGCTATCAGACTAGCGGTTATATTTTTTTCTTTTTCCGACATCGGGATATCAGCCAACTCCGCTAGTTTTTGATTAGCTGCTTGATTTATTATTTTACTGACATTTGCTGGCATCACTTCGGTGCTAGGTAATTTCACAGGTCGGGTCGGTCTGCGTATTAATCGTGATAGTCTATCTTTAATTGCTGAGAATGTTTTGCTAGCGAGATTACCAACAGCGCCTATACCCTTTTCACGAACAACATCAATAGCTTTCATTCCTAGTTGCTTTGCAATCGGTATTGCTTTTGGGGCTATCCTTCTAAACAGACCTTGAACAACATCACCTAATCCATCTCCGTAGGTCGTTTTGTATACAGGTAATCGAGAGTTTATTACCCTGACCATGGTAGGTCCACGTTGAGTACCATGCACGATCATTGTTATTATTAAGTGATTTTATCACTAATTACATACTTAATCACTATAATAATCGTCGGCGATTTCATTAATAAGAGATCGATATACATTAATATCCATGATGCCGCCACTAAATAATCGTTTACAAATATCAGCTACTTCATTAATGATTTCTGGGGAATTATTACCAGCTCGTTTTCCTCCGATGAGGATTTCTAATCGATCGACATCAGCAAGGACATTATTGGGACAAGTAATAAGACCACTTCCTAAACCACTTCCAGTTGCGCCGGGAACGTCTTGAAATTCTTCACTTGGTTTCGGTGGTGTTGTTTTCTTTGGTGTAGGAGATAGAACTGGTATTCGTGATTTTGGTGATCCTGGATAATCACGAAATGATTTTGGTGCTTTTTGTTGTTGTTGTCGTTCTTGTTTTCGTTGTTCTTGTTGTCGTTGTATCTCTTGTTGTTGTAGTAGTTGTGGTATTGGTTGCTCTGGTGATGGAAATTTGAGATGTGGTGATGATGGTTCAGATTGTTGTGGATAATAACTTTGTGATTGCTCAAATAGTTTTAGTTCTTTTTGTTGTTGTTGTTCTATTGTTTTTTGTCGTTGTAGCTTTTGTTTTTCTTGTTGCGGTGACGGTTGTTCTCGTTGTTGTAGTGGTGGTAATTCAAATTGTGGTGGTGGTAATTCAAATTGTGGTGGTTGTGATAATCGTTTACTTTGTTCAACCTTTTCTACATATCTATTTACAGCCATGCCAAATTCATTAAAATCCTTAATATCTTCACTAGATCTGATTTTTGGAATACCAGCATAGATGCGATATACATCCTTGATCCAATGATCATACTTTAGAGATTTAACATAATCTGTTTTTACATATTTTTCTCTTTCATAATATCCATACGCGGCAATATCAAGTACTTGGTTCGGGTCCCTGATAACAGCAATACCTTCAGGAGTGAATTTATCTATTATATTAGTTCTTGGTCTTTTAGGCGGTGGTTGTGGTGCTTGTGGTTGTGCTTGTGGTGGTGGTTGAGCTGCTTGAATACGACCAGCAATATCAGCAGGCAATGATGCAAGAGCTTGTTGTGTTGCCTCAGTTGCTGCAACAATTTTCTTCGTTGGTTCCACAATCGGTTTAAATAATTTTTCTGTACCCTCTGTAAATTCCACCTGAGACTCCTGACGTGATTGTAGTTGTTGCTTAACAGAATCACGAACGGGTAGATATTTTTTAATTGCCTCTAGTCGCTCTCGAGCTAATTTAGCTGAGTGTGGTTCTCCGATACTCATTATTGATAATATCTATAATGGCTGTTTAATTTATAGCAGCAGAGAGGGTGAATGACATACGCATGTGACCAGATTGTGAAAAAATCTGGTCAATTAAAGAAGTTTTCATTATTAAAACAAAAACTTATTTTTTTTCAGGGAACCCTTAATTTTCAAAAATAAGGTCTCTACAAAGTTGTAGGGTTCACCCTCTCTGCTGCTGAGAGAGAGAGAGAGAGAGAGAGAGAGAGAGAGAGAGAGAGAGAGAGAGGAATACCACAGATGAGCAGAATACAAGAACAGGTGGAAATCGATCTCACACTGCTATTAAAGCGTCCAGCGGAAGGAGTGTAGACTGTGTAGTTGGAAATTTGAATCATTTGATTACTGAATTGTTATTAAATTGTTATTCATTGAATTTCAACCTTTTTGTATATGTAACCATCTAGCCGTCGGTATTGCTGACTGGGGGCTCGGAGCTTTACATCTATCTTTCACTAATTTAACATCCAACCAAAATCGAGCCTGGATGGGACTTCTATAACAGTTTAAATAAAATATTGGGAACACCCCACCCTAACCACCATAACCATACGAATCCTCACAGATACACAGTGATTGAAATATACACGTTTAACACGTATCATCTGACTATATTATTTTCTGCCTAATAGACAACGTGATACCATGTTATACATTGTGACCATATCATTCAATAACATGACGTATTCGTGAAATTTCTAAGGATTGCTCCACTAATCTTTACACCTTTGACACGTACGCGGGTAAGCAGTTACTGTTCCAACTGCATTAAAGGATGTCTTTAATGCAGTTGGAACTGTAACTGCTTACCCGCGTACGTGTCAAAGGTCTTTCATTAAAATTTATTTATTCGAAAACAAGGGGTAAACATTCGGATCCCAGACTATAGACTGAACTCTCGGTCCTCTACTAAACCACTATCAAATATGTTATGGAAAATCAAAGGCAAAAATAATGGCAGTCGTATCCGATACATAAATAAATCTGATGAAATAGTCACGAGTTTACCACAAATCTCAAATACATTGACCAAGTGGCGTGACTACGAGTGTGCGGGGAGAGGGGGTGCGGACCGCACCGGGTGACACCACCAGATGGGATGACACCAAAATGACTGTCTATAAATTTTTGAATTTTTGTGCAGGAAGGAGGTCCATGGGGGTGACACCATGAGTTACCGCACATGACTGTCTATAAAATTTTTGAATTTTTGTGCAGGAAAGAGATCCATGGGGGTGACACCATGAGCTACCGCACTTGTTCACACCAACCCTAGTGGCGCCACTGCATTGACCGAACATTTTCGAAGAACTTCTCAAAAGTGAACTATTCTGAAAACTTCCGCTTCATCAAAAACATAAAAGAAAAGGTTTAAAATTTAAATCTGCTAACGCTGAAGATTGCAAAACAAACCTTTTCCTCTCAGAGGCCTACAAAACTGTCTCGATCGAGCTCGATAGAATTCAGCAGAACCGAATTAAATCCACTATCAACTTCTGAGACAATACCCTACTAAACATTGTCAATGAAATTTAGGAACTGGAGCCTTAATGCCGTCATGGCGACAACCAACTAATACCTAAAATTGGAAAGGACCATACTGGCCCTTCCAATTGTCATCTCATATCACTAACAAGCTGTATTTGCAAAACCATGGAACGACTGGTAAATTCAAGACTATTCTGGCATTTGGAGTTTAACAGCATGCCAGTAAACCTTCAGATGGGATTTAGACTCATAAGAAGCACAATGGACCATCGAGCAAGACTGAAACATTTATTACAAAAGCTTTAATAAAGAAAGAACATATACATGCCATCTTTTCACATGGACAGGACTTATGATACCATCTATCTTTTATATTTAGTTTGTTGAAAGATTGACTTCTTAGCATGAAGGTGGGTACCATCCTTTCTAAAAGCTATCATCAGGATATGGGTGTACCTCAGGCAGCGTATTGTCAGTCACCCTTTTCAACATCAAAATTAACAACATCGTGAAATGCCTTAATTCAGAAACTGACTGCGCATTTTACATCGAAGTTTTGATCTTATATTGCCCAAAGAGTGCCATGTTGAACGTCAGCTGAAGATATGCTTCAATAGAGTTCAAAATGGGCAGAAGGAGACCGATTCAGATCTTCGAAATCTAATATTTCTCCCTATTACATAAAGATGATGATGACCCAATATTTTATCTTTACAGTTTTCTTATTCCTGTTGTGAGGGAAAGCAAAATGTTTAGCCTTTATTTTTTTTACCATTAACTACCTTTCCTTCCCCATGTTAGATACCTCAGAAATAAATGTCAAAAAGCCATGGATTTAAGATGAGTTATGGCAAAGGCACATTGGGGAGCAGACCAAGGGGTCTTATTCCAGCCATGCAGGACATTAGTAAGATCTAAACTTAACAATGGCTCCATTGTGTGTGGAAATCCGAGACACAATCGGGGATTTAGATTTGTCTGGAAGAATTTAGAACTCCCCATTCAGAAAGCTTATGTGATTGAGGCAAATGGTTTGCTTATTTTAAAATCATAAAAAATACTTTCTCTGAGATGAATGATATTGACCCTTCAGGTTTCACTGTACTATTTCCATGGAAAAATGGGAGCCTTCAAGCAATTGGTGAAGATAAAATTTTGTATATATGGGATTGGAGGGCCGTGATTGCTTGATAATGAAGAGTAAAAGTTCAGTAAAATGAATATTTTGAGAGATTATGCTATTTAAAACTGAAATAAAATAGACAATGTTTATTGATGGAATTTTAGTCCTTTTACAGACTTGACATTGGGACATTCATTACTGATATAAGGATATGTTTCAAACGCATGTAGATAAAATAAATGATGCAGGACTTCTCACAGACAAATAACTCATTCTAATCAACACCTATTCTGACTGACCAACACTTCTGACTGATCAGTGCGTATGCTGACCGACCAACACCTATTCTGACAACTGAGTAACCAACATGTATTTTCAATAACCACCACTTATTCTCACTGATGAACACCTGACGACATATTTTGTGTGAACAACATTTATTCTGACTCATCAACCTATTTGAAACTATTTAGAGAAACAATGATGCAGCTTGCCAAATATTACTCTCTTATATACCTTACTGATGTAAGCTCCCATTCTATCTTATATAGCAGTAAGAAGGTTAACCTTATTCCAAACATGCAATTGCCATGTTGACTTTGTCAAAGCAAACTCTAAAGATCGACATTTAGCTTAAGGTCTGAATCACGTTTCACGCCTCACTTTCTGAAATTATGTCGTGAACAACAATCGAGTTATGGTAAGTAACTTAAAACACGATCCAAGAGTCAATTAATAAAATTTGAAGATTTTAAATTACCTGTGACACATATTCATCTCCGTGTTCTTGGAGCTGTGTGGAACGTGAGACCTGCACAATTTCAAATTGCTGTTAATCCGGCAAAACGAACTGGTTTCTCGAATTCAATTTATTAGCTGCTAAGTAAATTGTGTTTGAAAAAATTAAAACAAAAATCCCAGATAGAAATCAAATGATTATCTTTTTGAATAAAATTGTTTTGTAATTCTTTTAGGGAATTAACAAATCTTTTTCTTGTATAAAATAATTTCTTATGCAGAAAGTTGCATTTAAGAAATATATTTTCAGCGCGAACAAATTATTTCTGTGCGAATAAAACTGCATTTTTGCATTGTTATGGAACTGTTTATAGAGATAATAAATTGTTTTCTCAACGGCGAAAAGCACATTTCCTGCATCTTGCCCAATTTTCTTTCATATTGATTCAAGTGTATATCTACGCGAAAATTAGATACAGCCTTGGTGTGATATACGGAACAGCTTAGTGCTCAACACGTAAATACGGACTGAACATTCCTATAAAATACGTACGATTTAATTGATATCTAATAAATATGATGTACGTAAAATAAAAAGGTTTTAAACGACTTTGCGAGTATGTAACGAACAGTTCTGAAGGTTCTATAATATGGGTAAAACGGACACTGTGTACTACGGTGAATTTAAGAAACAGAACCACACGATCCGTGAGCAAGTTTTACAGGAAATTCAAATTCGACTATTTCTTTCTTTCTGATTGTTAGACAAAATGAAGAATGAAACTAGTTTCTCCATCGTTCTATTGTATTTATATTCATTATCTCACAAGCGGTTGATCAACCCTGTTTACAAAAACTTTCCTTGCAAAACAGGTAATACATCCACATTACATTGCATTCTCACTTTATTTTTTCTTTTCATTAGCATAAAATTCTGCTAGTCCAACTTTTTGGAATCAATTAAAAGTGATTAATGACTTCAAATCTGTTTCGAAACTAAAATCTGTGTTGTCTGATAAAGCAGTCATCTTTCTAGTCACTTTAACATATACATTGTCGATGTGCTGTTATTTTGCTTTCACTGGACTTAATCAGCATGATCCAGCATCTACATGAGTTCAAAACGCCTTCTCAGTATACCAGGTATTGAAGCAATCGACTACATTTTCCTTTTTCCAGTTTATTTTCAGTACACGACGAACTATTATCATATTTTGTTAGAATCATTGTTTAGAATCGTAAAGTAACCATTTTATTTCTTCGCCTTTTATGTCTACTGGTTAACTCATTTAGAATATAAAGAGGGTAGTTGGGTACTTGATGTACAAATATACCACATGGGATGGTATGTGTCATACACAAATATACCACATGGTGATGGTATGTTTCATATACGAATATACCACATGGGGATGGTATGCATTATATATAAATAATGTAAACAGTCTATTTGGTAAGGTGCGGCTATTGGACAAACGTGCGCTCAGTCGGATGAAAAAAAGAAACAGGCGAGCAGACAGGCAGACAGGCATGTACTGCAAGAAGAAACGAAAAATGACCATGGGTTTGGTTTGGCGTTTTACGTCCCAACAATACAAGTAGGTCATTTAGTGCTAGGCAATAGGAGTTAAGTGCACGTGCGTTGGTAGACGACTCGGTCTGACCCAATGGTAGAATTCGAAACAGCACCCTATCGATCTTGAGTCTGGCATGCAAATTTTCAGTTAATGACATTTATTTCTTACACTTCGGCAAGTGTTTTTCTTTAAATAAACCCCATGCAGGGATGTGCCATCTTGATATTGATCCTTTATGTATAATTGTCTGATTGGATGACATTATTTCCTCTTAAGTCCAACGTTCCTATATTTAACGGCAATAAGCTTGAAATGATTTAGGACTCTCACCCGTACTTTGTCGTCAGCGAGAATCATATTGTTATTTCCAGGTCCAATCAGAAGGGAGCCGCGGAGGGGAGGGGGCACTCGGCCCAGGCCTGAACCCTTAAGGTGCCTCGAAAAGCGTTTTTTAAATAAACAGTTCTGAAAATAATAAATATACTTCGTTGCGTATTTAGTTGCCTTTTAAATCTTTATATAGTAAATTATGTGGGCTTGTTTTGGCAATATAACCAGGGCCTAGAGACTTTTAACTCTCGATGTAGCCCGGACCTCTCTCAACCTCGGAAAAGGCCTGGCTATTTCGAACATACTTCAAAAGTGTTTTCCTATGAAGCCAATGTAATCATATCATATTCGTACTGAAGTACCGCCTTCAAATATTATCTAAATCGGCATTTTTACATACTTAGGAAAATGCGTGCAATGAAAACACAAATAATTTCCCGATTATCAAGCATTCAATGAAGATACAATTTATGAAAACCGTGTAACTAGTTTCTATATTTGAAGTCGTGATTTTATGCTGATACAATATTAACTTTACTGAGAAAAGTTTCTCTTTAAATCACGACCGTAACTAAAATACACTAAAATAAAAATGAAATCAACGAACTTCAAATTGTCTTTATTAGTTTTGTATTCTGTAGTAGTACAAGTGTTAAACATCAGAACAATATGATAAAAGCAAACTGCATGCTCCAGGTTTAAATTTCTAGTAATTTTTTTTTTATCCAGCGCTGAATCATTTTGTAATAGATAATCTATTCCATGGTCAGCGACAAACGTCAATCGATTTCTTCTCAACAAGTACGTTTTCTCCACTTTGTTGAACCTGTAAAAAAGAGTAGAAGCAAAATGTATTATCACAAAATAAAATAAAATGCAAACACTCTGACACCCACCTTTACAGTATTAATTGTTTGATATGTGATGTCTACGCGCCCATAGTCGAATGGTCTAAAGGCTTCATCTTTGAAACAATAAGCCGTGTGTTTGAATCCACGCGTTGGCAGTGCGTATCCATCACCCCCACCAGCATCCTGCATTACTGAAAATCGAGTTTCAACAAGAGGAAGAAGAATCTGCAGAAAAACCCTTGATCTATATCTACCTCTGTGACCGTAAGTAAAAATGAACTGTCTTACCTTATTTTATGTGTGGTTCCATTCTTTCAGTTCACAGTTATGTGACTCAGTATCAGTGCTCTTACTGACTATTTATCTATTATTACAAAACGGGACAAAATACTATCAGTGATTTCGTTTCTCTCGTTTGTACTTGCACAAATGAAACTAAGTTTTCCTGAAAGAGCGAAATAAATTTTGGTTGAAAATGATATGTGGAAAGGAATATACTGAAGTCAAACTTTCCTTACCATTTTCGTTTTACTTTCCAAGACCTGAAGTAAGAATAGAAATTCAGATTTATCATATATTTTTAAACAATTTTTGTCAACAACTTAAACTTCTCTACCCTGAAATCTTATTCAAAATATAAATAGAAAACGGAACTTTCTCCATTCATATATACTCAGCAATGGAAGCATCATCGACGCTCTTTAAAAATAATAGGATGTCATCAGTGATATATATATTGCCAAATAGATTGATTAGGAATCGAATTAGTAAGAGTGTCAAACAGCCTCTCTCTCTCTCTCTCTCTCTCTCTCTCTCTCTCCTCTGATACTGTGCCACTACTCTAAAATGTTCTGCTAATGTATGGCACTCTAGGGTATTTCAAAATACCTTTTTATCCTTAGATATTTTATTAAAACGTACCAAGTGGAAATAGAAACAGACTTGACAAAATGAAGAGAATGAAAAACAAGGGTATGAGATTCAGCAGGGGGTTAACGGGTGCAGGAGCCGGTGCAGCTGTTGTTGTGATGGTACTAGTACTGGCTGCGGTGATGGTAGTACTGGCTGCAGTGGTAGTAGTACTGGCTGCGGTGGTGGCAGTGCTGGCTGCAGTGGGAGTAGTACTGGCTGCGGTGGTGGCAGTACTGGCTGCAGTGGGAGTAGTACTGGCTGCGGTGGTGGCAGTACTGGCTGCAGTGGGAGTAGTACTGGCTGCGGTGGTGGCAGTACTGGCTGCAGTGGTAGTAGTACTGGCTGCGGTGGTGGCAGTGCTGGCTGCAGTGGGAGTAGTACTGGCTGCGGTGGTGGCAGTGCTGGCTGCAGTGGGAGTAGTACTGGCTGCGGTGGTAGCAGTACTGGCTGCAGTGGGAGTAGTACTGGCTTCGCTGATGGTGGAGGGGATAGATTTTACCAAGCGGATAAATATTATCCCCATCAAGAGTCCATAGAGAGCGGTCAAAACTAGAAACTTCATCTGAAAAGATGTAGCAGGGTATACTATTCAATGACATAAAAATATAACTTGCCCGAGAAAGTACATTTATGTTTCATTCCTCATTGAAAGAACGACGGTTAGAGATAGGCCGAATGTATGCGTCAAGTCCTCTTAGCTGACATTCTTTATTGTCATTTATCTCATTCATATATGGTAGGTGTGGGTTTTCAAATTTCCCATATTTCTTTATGATTTCACTTTTAATTTCTTTTCTCTCTAGATTGTTTTTAGGACAATCTAAAATTAAGTGTTTTTTTTTTAGTCAATGTTTCTATTACATAGCCTACACTTGGGAAGACTGGTCGTTAGATGCCTAATGTAGGCAGCTTCGCCAGTCATCCATTTATCATGCAAATAGGTATATATCCTGCTTTGTATGGCAGGTGATTTTAAACCTGACCATTTACCCCAGATCATTTCCCAGTTCAGTCCTGGGTTCCGGAGTTCAGCCTCTTGCTTGTCGTGGATAAGTGAATCATTTAACTCTTTATAGATATCTTTGTTTTTGTCCCATAGTATACTATTGTTTCTGTATTTATAAATTAAGTCTTTAACTCTTCTATAAGAGCTTGGCGGTACTAGCAGTTTAGTTAATTTATTATTGTATATATTTCTTTATTAAAATGACATAGGTAGCCATATAGGTTATACTTGGGTATAGCAGTATCTTTTGGATTATCGAGATCTATGCCTTCAAAAGTTGCTCTTCATAATCGGGAATGATTCAATAAATATTTACATTGAGTCTGATTTTTGGTATTGTCTTTATTTTCCTCACTTTTCATAAACTCTACTTATTATTTCATTGCCTAGTTGCATTTATTTCTTCAGCTAACTGTTCTTTTCAGTTTTAATTTTATTTTTCTCATCTGCTTGCTTGAATTTCAAAGATTTTGAGTTTCTTCTTTATGTTTTCTTCCTGTTTGTATCGCCTCCAACATGCCAGCTACACCTTGCAGTTGGTAAACAGTATATCCTGCTTAGATAAGATACTAATAGATCTATTTTGACCACTTTCCAACTTTCATTAACTCTAAAATAATATGTACAGTACATGGACTTCAAAGCATAACATTTGAAATTGTAGTGGGAACGTAACGCAGCGGTAAATCAAAGAACGGAACGGTACCTTAGTAAAAGTATCAGTTGACCTCAATTTTAGAATGTTATTTACCAAAAGGCAACGCACTTAGTTAAATTCTAGAGAAGAATTCTTGAATGAGTTATAAATGACGGTAACAATTAAAAAAATATAACAGTCATATGTTACGACCATGTAGTTTAATTCTTTCTATTTTGTTTTTATATCATAAAATATAATTATTATTATGATGACGATTATGTTCGCAGGGTCTGACATTTTTATAGAAAGATCGTGTTTATTTAGAACGTAAATGTGACTCGCGTGAGCACGATTTTTGCATGTCGGTTTGTCGTTTCAAGTAAGCAGTTGCCAAAAAGCTATGTAAATGATAGGTTGTGACCACGGTCATTTCTAATAATACTTGTTGACATTCTATACTACGATGGCGAGATTTCGAAATCGCCATGTGTACTTCGTACGTGTACATGAAATGACGTTTTAGTTCGCCTTAAATACTCAGGTACCTGCGAAATAGTCTAGAGTCATATTTTAACACCTTAGAGAGTCACATTGTAACATCTTATAGAGTTTCTAATACCTTGAGAAGAAGGTATTCTTTTGTGCTGGAAAGAGTCGTTCGTTCATACGTCTGTAGAACGACTGTAGAACAACATGAGTTTTGTTACTGATGATAGCTGCACTTCATCTATCTTTTAAATAATAATTATTTTCTCTGGAGAACTACACAACTGGCTTTGGACAAAGACATTTGGTGAAATTAATTCTAAATTGGAACAGAACAGTACAAATTGTGATTCACAGTGAAAATTCTGGACATTTGTGTAAAACCTTCGTCTGATGTCATCATCCGCCATCTTGGAACGGAATTGAGATTCAGACGGCTTCAATTGGAACTGTTTATTTACAGGACTTATGTGTTTTTCACAATATTAGGACAAATGTTTGGATTTTCTTCGCAAATCGTAAGTCCTATTTCATATTTCACCTTTTCACCGTGTTTTGTAGGGAAATAAATTATTTTTGTTAAAACTTACAAAGCTTGTTGTTTTCGCTCTTTTCTTTATGTTACTTTAAACGAGCCGATACGTAACACATAGCTTATTACAAAAATGATAATTATTATTATGCTACTAAAAGTGTGACAATTTAAGTGTAAAATTTTTATTTAAGCCAATTTGAAGAATTCTTTACTCGGAATAATCATCTATCAGACAATGATGAGAATGCAAAATTAAACGTGAGAGCTGTTGCACTTCAGACGGATTACATGCGAGCTAAAACAATTGTATTATTACACTGGAAGCGTAAAGACAGAGGCATAAAAATATTATGAAACGTCTAACATATACAAAAATAAGAAAGACAATATTTTGAGATTCCTTTCAGTACTATGCTAAATTCAAATAGAATCGACTTTTATGTGAAATAAATCTCTATCAACTTTTAAGATTTTTTTTCAGCATAGAAGCGATATATCAAAAGGTTAGATTTAAAGATCGTATGGATATATTTAAGTAAAAATATATTAGAATAATATAAAGCATTTTATATAATATAAATATTTAGTATAATACATTTTACAGTATATAAATGTTCTTATATTACTCTAACAT